>JAULKM010030134.1:0-13709 GCA_032355605.1 Rubia tinctorum | reverse complement strand
GGGTCAGGCCCCGCAGACGTAGGTGGATTTCACCGAACTGCGTAACCAAGTTGTGTGTCTCGTGTTTATTTAATTTACATACTTGGTTAGGTTAGACTACATTGGAACATAGGTTTTCTAGTTAACGCCTAAAACGGTGAAACCAGTTTTTCAGTCTCCAACTAATTTTTTTATATAAAAAATTAACCCACATGGGAGTGAGATTTGTTAGGATCTCCCATTCTATAATAAAAATGAGCTGAAATAAATGAATTGGGCATGATTTAGTGGTAATCAACATTATCTATAACTGAGAGATTTAGGGTTCAAACCACAATCCTGTCAAGAATTACGAATATTAGATCAATTTTTTTGATGGAGATTACCCAACGTTATGAGACCGTGTCAGTGGTTCCCATTGTGGTTTCCCACTCTGCAGGTGTCGATAAAGGTGAGATGTTCTGGCTTCGGTTGCGGCGGTTGTTGGCGGTGCAACATTTGAGTGTTCTCGGGAGGTCATCCCTAACTATTCAAATGGATGGAGTTTCAGGCTCCACCGAGTTTCAATAGATTCAATGGTGGTGTCTCTTAGACAGGATGTTTGCATGTAATTTGGTTAATTGTATGTAATCTTTCAAAGGAAAAAAAAGAGTTGAAATAATTAGTACCATCAAAAGGATGCTCTAATTAAAACATCCTATTAGCATTGAAGAGATACAAAAAGCAAAACATCCGTCAAACCAAAAAGATGAGAGTACTTAGAAAAATATTGTAACTGATTCCATTTGATGCACATCCATCCCATGCGTGAGTGCAATCAAAACGACCAGTAACTTTTCCTAAGCATTTTGAAAGGAAAACTAAATGAGAGTGTGAAATAAGGAGTATATGATCAGTGTAAGCCAAAAATTTGAGGAGAGAGGGTGTGATGGTATGCACTTCAACCCCAGGTTTTGATGATTCTTCAGTTTTCTCATCTTCGGTATCAGGTTTTTCCATTGATGAATCCTGTCCCAGTCGTTTCTTCGGGAAGTATTGTTGCAATTTTCGCCTGAGAGTTGAGGAGAATCTGCACAAGAAATGGAACGAAATGAGTAGCATCTATTCAGATTGAAAAAGGGGCAAAGTTTTCAATCCTCAGCATTGGGACTGAAAGTCTATCCAAGTTAATCAGTCCTTGAGTCCTCTGATCCAGCTCCTGAAATGAGAAAAAACCCGAAGACCTAACATCCCTTTTCAATGTTTTAGCTAGCCTATTAGCCACCAAGTTCCTTGTCAAAAGGTGTGTCTCAAACTAGCATTTATGCATACTGATGTGGGAGGGAAAGTGGGAGATTGAAATGATCTGGCGAATTTTCAGCTACAAGTTTTAGCCTGAATAGATAAATGTAAACCTTTGTCAGGATAGATGAAAATCAAACGTAGGAATCTCACACATGAACGGAGGGAATATTTGTTACTATATCGCCATCCTCACATATGCATTTTTGGCTCATTGATTGCATTATGCATTAACATTAGAGTAAAATATCATTTTAAAAAAGAGAGTAACGTATCATCTTTATCATCATACTATTGTGAAATTCAACTTTTGATCATCCAACTGAAATTTCGCAAGATTTTGATCATCCAACTAAATAAACAATTATAACTTTAACCTTTAATGTCAAAACGAATGTTAACGGGCCTGAATTGTGAGAATGTTTTTGTCTTTTCACATGATAGAGGATTTAATTGATAGTTTAAACATAATATAATGGTTTTTTTCAAATTTCTATAAACATGTGGGTTTGATGTTAAAATTTGAAAAGTATTTGATTAAATAGAAAAAAACATAATTTAAACCCACCCACCCAACCACACCTTCTTCTCTGGCAATCCAACCGTCGCAACAACAACTCATCCATCCCCGTAGCTGAAGTTCTGAGAAGAGGAATTCCATTCGCGCTTGAAATATGAGAGTTAGTTGACTAGGCCCTATATTGTGTCTTCAAAGAAACCAGACGGAGGTTAGGGGTTTTTAAAGTTTGAAATAGGGACCGACAACAGTGGTGGGTGTTGAGCATATATTGATAGTGTCATTCAAAATTAAGCAACAAAAAGTAAACAAACAATTAACATAAGCAAGAATATTTTTTTATTAATCATGCATGCATACAATCACAAATATTAAATTACAAATAGTTAGAGCATACATGCGATAAACAAATCACATTTAAAGCAATCCCAAAGTGATGGAGTCACGAGTAAACTCGCCGTCCTTGAAAATGATGAGTCTCGTAATGGTCATCCTTCCTTAGGATAAATCCATCGAATATAACAATTAACACCTGATAGTTACCTCGAATTCCTGCATAGACCGAAGGGCTATCACCTCTCCAGAGTAAGCGGCGGAGACTTTGAGAAAGTAAGAATGAGACTCAAGTGTAGAAGAGTGAGAGACTCAGAATGATGCAAACTTTCTAACTGACTTTGAGGTTCTATTTACACTATTCTAAGAGACTCTAAGTATGGAAACATGATATTTTTATTATCTTTAACTAGAGAAAAAAAGATTCGCCAATCAACAACTCATCAAATCCATAATTATTCCAAGGTTGTTCGAATTAAATCAGGTGGAAAAAAAGAAATATTTTCACAATATTCTTCAACCTAGCAAATATGGTAAGCCGCAAATTTAATATTTTCGTTCTTATCTCATGCGAATTACACACAAGTAATTCCATAAATACGACATAGTTCAGCTAGAGACTTCTAGGTGGTCCATACGCATTTTAGACAGTCCAAAATCAGAGGAAAATTATTTTTGGCGGATTCATTTCCAACCAAATTTCTCTTCCAAGTGTGACACTTTGAGCATTGATTTCTCATTCACTCTTGATCTATTTTAAGAGTTTAAATAGTTAATTATATAGTACTCGTGAAGAAGATTCCAAAAACAACACACATCGACCCCAGATTCAATATGATGCCCAAAAGTTGATAAAATTCAGCTTTTTAATAATCATTTTCCAAAAACCACCCACTTGAATGTATATTGATGTACAAGTCAAAACAATCATGTCAGACATGGAGTTTGACTTGGTATAGACTTATTTTGATGACGTAGATGTTGCATAGGATAAGTAGGTGCATCCCTTTGAATTTTTTCCTTCAGAGAGTACACTTAGCCCACTGGTTATGAAGTAAATGCGGTGTCCTTGAACTCCCCCAACCGCTTGTATAAATGACAATGCACTTTCCAAAGACATATTTTCTACCTCTAGCGCTTTATTCGGTTGTTTCCACTAACTAGGCCATGTAAGGTTTCTAAAGAATTGCATCCCAACAATTCCCTTTTGAATCTGTCACACTTCTCACTTACATGGGTGATTCTTGGAGTAAGATAAATTCCTTAAACTATGCTTTCTTTCAAGTACCGTATACTCGATGCCTTGAATTACTAAAATCTATTTAATGCTTAACTTTCATTCACCATTTCTTCACCATGGAATAATATAGGAGGTGTGAGACCCCCATAGTGATCGTAATGGATCTTTGCAGCTTAACTGTTCATTTGAACCTAGATCTTGAGATCTCCAGCCACATCGGCTGGGTTTCCACGTACATAACTCATCATTTAGTAGACTTTAGTCCTATTACTCTTGATGATGTTTCAACTATCTCTTGATTCAAACCTTTAGTTGATGGATCGGCTCTTTTGTCTATTGAGCTTACATAGTCAATTGTGATCACTCCAATTAAGTGAACTTGTCTAATGGAAATATTATGTCTCCATCTTATATGGAGAGACTACCCATCATACACCATATTATGAGCGACTATCACAATGTATGCATATTGCTGGCACATGTTTTGAGCATCTTGGAATGTCCATTATGAATTGAAGGATCCATTCGCCCCCCTCACCCGCCTTGTCTAAGGTAACAAACTTGGATACTATCATGGATTGAGTAATAACAATTTGTTTAGAGGGTTTCCACGAGGTCGCTCCACCTAGTGTAAATACATACCCACAAGTGAATTTCAAATCCTTTATATTGTGTATCCAATTTGCATCACCGTAACCTTCAACTACAGCTGGACAACTCGTATAATGTAGACCATAATCATGAGTAAAACGTAGATATCTCAACGCCTCCCAGTGAATCATACTGGGGTTACTTGTGTATCTACTAAACCTACTTATAGTGTACGCAATATTTGGTCTAGTACAACTCATTAAGTACATCTAACTTTCATGCAATAACTCTCGAGTACTCCACTTGTTTAATAACCTCCATTTTATCCTTCAGTACATAGATGCAAATTTGGATCTATTGGAGCCATCACCACCTCTAAGTCATTATTGTTGAAATTTTCACAGATTTTGTATGTATAATGAGACTGAGTTAAGGTAATGCCTTCATATCTTCGTCCCCATTTGGCTATTAAATTTATTTTGACCACTTTAGCCATTGGAGTATTTTATAAGGTGAGTTAGACCCCCTTCTAATAGTTGAGTTCGTCAACCCTATAAATTTTCTTCCATTTGTGTTTTTTCAAAGTTATAAAAATGTTGTTGTATTAAATAAAAATAAATATCAAATCACCTCATTATACTTACATCAATCATAAAATGGGGAGGTTTAAGAAACTGTGGCCTACTATAAGAAATAGTTTGCTCTTAAAATTATCTATCAAATCTTTAACACGTGAAAAGACCCTCACAATTCGCCCCCAGTTAGATGTTAATGCGCAAAAAAAATTATATGTTAGCAAATGTTATATGTTAAGGTGATGAGCAAATCAGATTCTGCCACGTGTTCTTCAAATTCTATATTTAATAAAATGAAAGATTTTCTTAAAGTAATGAATGATTTGTGGAACACGTGACATAATCTGATTTTCCCAACACCTTAACATATAACATTTGGTAACATATAATTTTTTTTGGTTAACACGTACGTTCCCTTTGACATCTGTCACTAGTAGAGAGAGCTCTATTAAAGACGCTGTAAGAAGGTGGTTCTTTTGGAACCGCCTTTAATTGAGGTCCGAAAGGGGTTCTGAGTTCATAAGTCCCTCACGGATCATTTTAAAGGCGGTTTGTATTAATTAAAGGTAGTTCCTCCTTTAAAATCACCTTTAAAAAAGGGCCGGAAGCACTTCTGAGTCCAAAAGTGCTATCCCTAGTCACTTTTTCATTTTAAAGGCGGTTCCATATTTAGAACCGCCTTTAATGGGCTCAATTTTTTTGCCCAAGCGCTGAAACGCAATACTTAGGCACTTTTTTTCTTTTGTTCTAGCTTCATCCATTAACTCATTAACCCTAGTTATTTGATCTCTTCTCCCCCATTAGCTTATGTTCTCCGCCTCAACTTTTTGTTGTTCTTCACTTCCATCTCACCCCTCGGTCGCCTTCCCCCCTTCCCCTTCCGCCGGCTCCAGCCCCACCTTCGTCGCTCGCCAATGCTGGAGATCGACGCCGCTGGCCACTACCGGAGATCGACGCTGCTTGCCATCCCCATAGAAGCCGACTCCGGAGAGAGGTTGAACTCTGCTCGCCACCACCATAGAAACCGCTCGCCACTGGTGGAGATGGACGCTTCCGGTGAAGCCCTTCGCCGGTGAAGATGGATCGACGTCTGTGTTCTCCTCCAAAGCCCCGTCGCCTAAGTTCTCCTCCAAAGCCTCATCGCCTGAGTTCTCCGCTATTGTGTTGATTAATTTATCTTGTGTTTTGTTCTTTATTTTTTAGATCCCGCTTTGATCTGTGCTGCCGGAGACCAATCGGTTTCATGCTGTTATTTTTTTGGAAAGTCATTTCGGACCCTATTAAAGGCGGTTATGTGAACTGATTTTGATCAAAATCGATCAAAGGCCAAGCCAAAGAAGGCGGTTCTAAAGTGTCTTCTTTGGTTTGATGGAACCGCCTTTAATCACCCCTTTATCCACTAGTGTATGATCAATTGTAATAATTTATGATGATCTAATCATCAGAAATTTAATTGTATGAACAAAAGTTGAATTTTAGAATAGTTGATGATCAAAATAACACTATGCCAGAGAAGTATATGCAGAAAATCATCATCTATTCATCTGTAAACTAGAATGTATCATAACAATACTTGCATCTATTTATCTGCAAATTAGAATATAACATAACAATACTTTTAGAATAAGTCAACCTGATGACTAGATTAAGTGATTATATTAGATATTCTTATTAAGATTAGCACAATTATGCCATAAATCATAATTAGCATCTCAAATTCAACCATTTCAGAATATCACCTCTAACAATCCCAATATTGTGATCAGACTCCCCACACAACAAAGCATGCACCATCCCCTCATAGATCTTCAAACTCTTATCCTCATTCCTCTCCATTTCATGCAGCTCCCTACTCCCCTGTGGATCACAGACGACATCGCCGCTTCCGTGCAACGCAAGAAACGGAAGCTTAACATCTCTCAACCTCCCATTAACGTAGTTAGCCACCCTGAACAACTCCACCACCATCCCCACCCTCAGCTTCCCATTATACCTTGCCAGATTTAGTGCACTGAGCAGACTCTTCTCCGGCGTCCTCACTCCCTTCTGTAATGAGTTTGTGTTCAGAATAATCGGCCAGGTTGAAATGAACTTGGAGAAAAAAACCAGAATCTCCGGTATTGGCCATCTGGGTACCAGTTTTTCAGTCACCTTGCACATTGGCGCAACCAAGATCGCGCCATCGAATAAACTTGGGGCCTTGAAATGAATCATCAAGCGAAACCCACCTCCCATGGATTCTCCATACAAGAACTTGGGGAGGTTTGGGAGTTTGAATTTGTTTTGGGAGACAATGAAATTGAAGAAAGACAAGCAATCTTCAAGAACAAGGTCGATATTTGGGATGTATGCTCGGAGGCCTTGGGATCTTCCATGACCTTCAAGATCTAGGGCAAAACAGGCATACCCATTTTGTGCAAGGAAGATTGGGGTTGCTTGGAAGGTCCAGCTGATGTCATCGCTGTAGCCATGTACCATGAAAATTAGGGCTTTTGGAGGAATGTTTTGGGGTAGCCATGATCTGGTGAAGAGGTTGAGGCCTCTTGGTGAAGTGAAGAAAGATTTGGTGGATTCGATGCCTTTGAGTTCGTAGTACTCTTCTTCTGGAGTCTCGCCCCAGTAGTGCACTAGTGAAGCTTTTTTTCGACCTTTCTTCATGGCAAGAACTGTTACATTTTGGAGCTAGCAATTTAGGACTATATAGGAATAGTGGGAAACGTGGAAATTGTTTTCTTCTGGTTGGCTAAATTATAAATTCTCCTGAAGCTTCCAATTTAATATTGCATTTTACACTTTAATATTCTCTCAAAACAGTGTGGCAACATGAATCATACCATCACGAAGAAATATATCCTTGCCATATATTGCTTGACCAAGGAATAAGCACTAGTGCAGAATAGGAGCATTAACAACGATGAAAAAAGGGCTTTAAACATTGGTTTTGAATCGCCATCCCTGGCACCTCCCTGCAACGTGTGTGTTCGTTAGACTGCGATTCCACATTCACCGTTGATTGTTGCCTCAATAGCACTTCCGAGGACCGTGGAAGCATGTTTTTCAACCGTCGTCTATGGTTCTTACATCATAATATAATTCCGAAACTACTTTTGTTTTTAGAATTGGCCTCAGAAGTTTATATAAAAAATTGGGGGCTTTCTAGTTATGTTGAAACCAGAAAATCCAGATCCACCATATCGTCTCATTCTTCATATTAACATAGATAGACATTCATCTTGAACACAACACAACCACATCCATCCTCATCTCTTACAATCATATAAGCCCACATACAATCAAATCCATAATAATAAACATTCAAAAAATTGTTAATCCACCTTGAACAATAAAATACATTAAAATTGATAGGTGGGATTATCATTAAGAAACTCAAAACGCAGAATAAACCATACAGTGATAATATGAAGTTTACCACCACACCTTCTGCATATTTGAAGTCGCTGTTGCGGATTTTGCATTTAAAACTAAAATGAGGAAGTGTTAGATTTGGGGAAGGAGGGGGAGAAGAAGGAAGAAAGAAAGAAAAGGAAGGAAGAATGAAAGGAAAAATGGAATAATGAGAGGAAAGATAGAATAATGAAAGAAAATATGGAAGAATGAAAGGAATGGGTGACCATGAAGGTGGTGGAACAAGGAGATAGGTTGCGGTGGGGTATGGATAGTTCGAGAAGAAGGTGCGGGGCAGTGGTGGTGTTCGTCAGAGAAGCACACTTGTACAAGAATAACCATTAAGGGCGTTGTTATTATTTTTTTCCGAACCATTGTTTATTGAGGTCCCAAAGTTATACCTTTCAATTTCAGAATGTAATAATCTTCTTATCCAAACTCATTCTTATCCAAATTTCAATTATCTTCTGATTTCAATTCCCAGATTTCCTCTCCTAAATTCTTCTCTTCTCAAATCTTATCTCCACCTGATTTCCACTTCCAAATTATTCTCTTCTCAATTCTTACTCCCACCCAATTTCCCCTCGAATTTCTTTACTACTCAATTTTTATCTCCCACCAGTTTCATATTCTCCTCAAATCCCAAATCCCTATTGAATCCCTTTGCCAATCGTATTCTCTCCTCGACCTTTACTAAAATTTTCTCCATTCCCGAGAGACAAATATTCACAACCACCACAATGGTTACCCGCCCAGAAGACGTTGCTGATGTGATGATGGTGGAGAATCAGACAGAAAGCTGGTAGCGAGACATGGGCATGGAAGGATTTTTTAGGCATATGAGTACGATGGTAGTGGTGTTCATTGTTGGTGTTGATTAATGGATAATGTGGCGGTGTTGAATGATGGGTATGGTGGTGGTGATTTTGATGATGGTGTGGTATCAGATCTTTAGTGTTAGAATGTTAGATACTTAGTATGTTTTTAAGAGTTAAATCATTGTCTATTTACTTTTGTACCCTTATTACACGTATAAATTAACATGTAATTCCATGGCCCTAAATGATCGAGGTTTTACATTCAATATGGTATCACCCTAAGATCCTATTTTTTCCCTTCCTAGCGGTGCCTCATTGGTCTGTATCCTCCCTCTTGATTCTTCCCCTTTCCCTCTTTACAACTAATAATTTCCTCATTTTCCTAATCATCTCTTCCATCCAACTTTTCCTTATTTTCCACACTTTTACCCTTGCTTTTTTTGTCCCTATTTTGTGGTAAGTTTCTTGCCACGTCTCCCTCTAATTTCCCCTGCAAACTCAGCATCTTCCTCCACTTTCCCCTACCATGAATAACGAGAAACTCTCATAGAGTACCCTTATTCACATGATGCCAGTGAAGCTCAACTCCACCAATTATTTGTTGTGGCGACGACAGGCGCTTGACGTCCTTAAACCGCAAGATTTATTTGGCCACTTGGACAAATCCATCCCCGGTCGTCGGTTCCCTCTCCGCCTGCCTCAACTCCGTCGAGCTATGATGCGACTACATTTCCAACGTCCAGCACTTCCAAGATCGATCCCCAAGCTGAGTTTGAGTCCGCTCAGACAAAGTATGGCTCTTGGCTTGTATAAGATCAGCGCCTTTGCAGTCTTCTATACTCATCTCTCACGGTTGATGCTATGGGCGAGACATCCAAGTAGATCTGGGATACCCTCTCATTTCCGAAAACTCACATTATTTCCGAAAACTCACATTTGTGCTACTTGTGTTATGGCGAAAGGTCACATATTGTCTTCTGTTAAGAATTCTAAACGTGTCGTGAATGTTCTTGATTTGGTTCATTGTGATTTATAAGGTCCTTCACCCGTCTTATATAAAATGGATTATCTTATTATGCCTTGTTTGGGGATGACTACTCACGTTTCTCTTGGTTTTATCCTCTTCATTGCAAGTTTGATTTTACTTGCATTTATATGCAATTTGAGTCCTTTGTCAAAAATCAATTCTCATCTCTCATTAAGGTCTTTCAGAGTGATGGTGACACTGGATTCCTTAAAACTCGGCTTCGTACTCACTTTGCATCAAAGGGGATACATCATCAAATTTCTTGCCCCTATACGACTAAACAAAATGGGCATGCTGAGAGAAAACATCGCCATATTGCTGAGATGGGGCTCCCTGTGTTGTTTCACTCCCATTTTCATATATCCTTTTGGGATGATGCTTTTGCGGCTGCGGTTCACACTATCAAGAGTCTTCCCACACCGGTTCTTGATGGAGCTACACCTTATGGTCTTTTTTTTTATCATAAGCATATTTATTCTAACTTTCATCCCTTTGTTTTTTGGGTTTTATCCTTTTGTTCTCCCTTATGCCGAGCATAAACTGTCACCAAAGAGTCTCCCTTGTGTGTTCATTGGCTATAGCTTGTAATACAAAGGTTTTTGGTGCTTGAATATCACTACTAGTCGAGATTTTATTTATCAGCATGCTCGCTTTGATGAGTCATGCTTCCCCTACTCCAATACTGCTTCACCCGCTTCTTCATTGGATGTCTCTTCCTTCCTTGATCCTTTGGTCTCTGACTCTCCACCAGTGATTTCGTCACCATTCTTGCGACCCTATGCTCTATTTGCTTTCTTCATTCAGAAACTCATATTTCGTTCCTTCCAGCTGTTGTAACTGGGTCACCACCTGCTACTCATCGAGAACCAGCTTCTCTTCTGTTGGACATTTCTGGTTCTTCTCTGGGTTCCTCCTTTTCTATGAACGATTTTTATAGCTCTCCTAATCTTTCTCATGCTTGTCCTTATCCTATGGTCACTCGAGCTTGTGATGGCATGAGACAGCCCCGCAGGTTTGATGGTTATATTGTCACTGGTATTCTAGCTGCTCTTTTTGTTGAGTCTGAGCTCAGGGATTATCGTGTCGCTCTGTTTGACCTAAAATGGTTGGCTGCAATGGATGTTGAGATGGATGCTCTTCGTCATCAGCGAACTTGGGATTCGGTTTGTCGTCCTTGTATTGTTAATATTGTTGACTCCAAATGGGTGTTTCATTTGAAATACTGGCCGGATGGTTCCGTGGATCATTATAAGGATCGTCTTGTTGTTCAGGGGTACTCTCAGATCCCTGGTTTTAACTTTTATCACACAATCAATCTTGTGGTCAAAGCATCTATAGTCCGTACTGTTCTCGCTATTGTCACTATGCGAAAAATGGGCTCTTCACCAGCTTGATGTCAAGAATGCCTTTCTAAATGGTGTTCTTAATGCTCTTGTCTACATGGCTCAACTGGTTGGTTTCAAGGATTAGGTCTGCCCTGATTATGTTTGTCACATGCATTAAGCCATTTATGGGCTTAAGAAGGCCCCTCCTGCATGTTTTGACAGGTTTAGTACCTATTTTTGGTACCTCGATTTTGTTTGCAGTATGGATGAAACATCTCTTTCCATATTCTCTCATGTCACTGTTCTTATTTACCTGTTATTTTATGTTGATGATATCATTCTTACGGGTAATGACTCTACGACCATTTGCCAGCTCATCACTCGTATTGATCAGGAGTTTTTCATTAAAGACCTGGGTTATCTGCATTATTTTCTTGGACTTGAGGTTTCTTCCACCTCCACTAGCATCTTCTTGGGTCAGGTAAAGTATGCTTGTGACATTCTTCATCGTGCTGGGATGACGAATGCTGCTCCTGTTTCTACTCCATTTTTCCCTTTGTCTCGGCTCCATAGTACTTTTAGTGAGCGGTTCGCTAATATTATTCTTTATCGGTCCTTGGTCGGTGCCTTTCAGTATCTCACTATCATGCACCTAGATTTGACTTTTGCAGTCAATTCTTCCAGTTAGTTTCTCAGGATCCTCGTGGTGATCATTTCACGGCAGTCACTCGGATACTTCGCTATGTTAGTTGTACTCTTCATTTTGGATTGTCCTTCAGCGCTGCTGGTTCCTCTGAGGCATTAGGATACTCAGATGCTCATTGAGCTCATTGTCTTGAGACTCGTCGCTCCACTTATGGGTATGCTATCTTCCTTGGTGGGAATATTATCTCATGGAGTGTCAAGAAGTAGCCTACTGTTTCTCACTCCAGTTCTGGGTCCGAGTATCATGCTTTGGCTAATAGTACTGTTGATGTAGTCAGGCTGTCTCATTTGCTTCGTGATATGTGTTTTCCGCTTTATGGGTCACCTCTTCTGTTATGTGACAACAACAACGTTATTTTTCTCGTCAAGAATTTAATTGCTCACAAGCACACCAAGCACATTGACATCGATTATCACTTTATACGTTAGTTGGATGCGAGTGGCAAATTGCGGGTTCACCATGTTCCCACTTCCCTTCAGATAGATGATATTTTCACTAAGGGTCTCTCACGTCCCTTGTTTGAGTTCTTTAGATCCAAGCTTTGCATTTCGGTTCATCTGACGCTGCGCTTGAGGGGAGTTTTAGAATGTTAGATACTTAGTATGTTTCTTTAGAGTTAATTAAGTTATTGTATATTTACTCTTGTACCCTCATGATACCTATTTATTAACATGTAATCCCATAGCCCTAATTGACTGGGGTTTTACATTCAATAGTTAGTGGTGTTCTGATCGGATTCCAACTGGTTCTAGAATGTTTTATAAAAATTTCAGAAGCAATTCCAATTTCATAATTGCTTCAACGGCGGTTTCGTCGTCCAACCAACAGTCCGATGGTCGATTTCACCAGCGGCGGATCAAAACTGTCATCTAATAACCATATGAACCGTCGTTCATACCATCAATGTCCACTTGTGGCGGGTGCAGAGGAAGGTTTTTAAAATTTTATTTAATTAAATAATTTTAAAATTTTAACATCAGCCATTCCAAGTTTATAAAACTTTTAAAAAATCCCTCATATTATATTAAAGTTTTCAATTGAATACTTTAACATGTGAAAATATAAAAAAAAAATTACTCTCACAATCCAGCCCTCCGTTAGATGTTATCATCCTCCTTGAAGTCGATGTTCAAAATTATAATAGTTTCTTTAGTTTGATGATCAAATTCATGCGGAATTCAATTGAATGATTTAAAGTTGGATTTCAAAATAGTTTGATGATCAAAATGAGACTTTTAGTATTAGGCACATGGCCAGAGAAGGATGTGACACTAATTTACTCTAAAACTTTTAAATCTTAATCACAAGGCCAGAGAAGCATATGCCACTTTACTCTTACTCTTAAACACATGGCCAGAGAAGTACATCACACTTAACTATTGAACACATGGCCAGAGAAGTATATATACGAAGAAACCCATAATCTATTCATCCGCAAACTAGAATTAATGTATCATAATAATACAAATTGGGTCGATGAACTAGTATATCTCATTGATCTTATTTCAATGGTGACAATTACACGTTCGAGTTAAAACCTTAATTACAAATACATGCTCTTTTAAATCAACTAAACTAGTCCAAGCCAGATGCTCTTATTTTACATTGGTAGGGACGTCCCGGGTTCAAGGATTGAATGAAGCTATGATTTTGACAGAGATGATGGGTATGAATCCCCTTTTTTTTTTGAATCAAAAACTACCACAGAAGTGGAGTAGGGCTATTTTATAGGATCTCCAATCCTTCGAAACATAAGAAAAAACATTACATGAGTATAGCAGTGATATTGTTCCATCTTGGTTCAATGATTTTAAGTGTGTCTGTTCTGGAACAAACCAGGGCGACACACAATCTAAATCATCGATCATTAAAAAGTGGCGTTGAACTGATCTAAGGAGGATCGTTGTTGACT
>JAULKM010030123.1:3577-13710 GCA_032355605.1 Rubia tinctorum | reverse complement strand
TCTATATCATTCAGTATGAGTTTCACTGTGAATTTTCACTCTTCCTATCATCACTCTTATATTTTAATGTGGAGTTTCATGTGCGGTCTTATTAATTAAATAATTAAAATAATTATTTATGTGTTGAGATTATTTTTTAATGGTTATCATAATTATATGTATCTTATGCAATAAATAAAATTTAATATCAAATGACCTTATTAGTCCCATTAATTATAAAATATTCCTATCTAACAGTTAGTCGGTGTAAAACAAGACTTTGTAATATATAAATAAATATATATACACACACATTTCTATCAAAAGATCTCTATCTATGTGCTTTTTTGAATTTTCTTCCTTGGTATATATAAATATAGTACAATGAAATATTTATAGTTTTAATAATAATTTTTAATAGTTATATATATTTTAACAAGTTATGAACTTATGATCTATCATAGAATTTCTATTATATTGTTCTTGAGATAAGTTAAAAACCTATAATAAGGCACAAAGTCTTGTTTTAAAACATATAATAGCACAAAATCTTAAATATACGGGCTTGCATTTCTTCATACTTTCAAGCACAAACGAGAAAGTTTGCTAAGATATTTCTGTAATATGCGCTCTTGTTCTTTTTTTTCTTTTTGGCTTTCTTTTTCAGTTTTTGGTTTCTGTTCTTGAGTTCAATCTCTGTATCATTCATTTTCTGATTTCTCTCATGAAGTTCAATCGCAGCGTTAAATATTTTCTCGCGTAACTCATAGTCCTTCTTCTCTCTTTCTTTCTTCACCTCAAGGTACACGTGAGTCAATTAAAGTTGCCCTTCTAAAGACAAATGAAGATTACCAAAGCCCCAACCACCCCATTTTCTGCGACCACCCTTCTTTTCTGATCTTTGACAAACTTTCTTTCATTACTCGGACGAGCAATTCCTTCATCATTTTGTATTTTAACCTCAACACAATTTGGATTGACATCAACAATCACATGCACTAATGAAGCACTAACCGAACTTGGAGCAGTTTGTGCTTCATTTGGTATTGAGTGCTCATCAGTGATATCAATATCAGACTTCGGCCTTTTGAAGGCATCTTGCTTAGTTAGCTGTTGGATATACAATTTCCCATTTTCCCGAAAAATTTCTCTACAATGTTCATACTTGAAAGATTGATTGTTGGGTGTTTCCTGATATGTACTTAGTGCAACTCTTTTCTTCAAATACAAATTAAGAAAAAACACAGAACTGTAAGTGCATAGAGTTGCAAAACAAAACTGTAAATAATGAAGGATAACTCCTATAATAAATTGAATTGCAGCGAAGTTATGCATGTAAACCTTTTTTTAAAAATTAGTATGTCCAGGAATACAGTAAGATTGGCTCATGAGAAAAATGCAGCACCTATACTTGGATCAAAAGAAGCTAAAAGATTGGTTCATAATATCATACTTGCAGTATAGGAGCTAAAATTCTTAGCAGCACAAGTGAAGTAAACAATAAAATAACAAGAGATTGTATCACTTTTAATCGAAATTCACAATTTGGTACCCAAATTTTGAATTTATACTTTAAAGGTACCCACTTTTTCATTTATGTCTTAAAATGGTACCTTTCAGCAAACAATGGATACCAATTTAGATCAAAATTGTGCCACAGTTGTACCCACTTTTAACTAAAATGTATCTTTTCGGGACATTAATGAAAAATGGGTCCCTTTTCAAAAATAATTTTAAAATTCGGATACCAAACTGTGAATTTCAATTAAAAGCAGGTACCATTCTGAACATTTTCTCGTAAAATAACCACTAAAAACTTTAAAGTGAAACCATAATAGAGAACAATAGTTCGCCATACGTTCTGAACCAAAACGCAGGCCAAACTGAACTTGCAATCTCCAAAACAAAACAGAGGGCCACAAGCATAAATTGTGCATGCAAATTCAAGAAATTTGAATTGAATTAGGCAGAAAATAAGGGATAAATTAAATTAGGTAGAAAATAATGATGTAATGTTGTGTTTGTAGTCATGATCCGGGGTTATAATGTATAGAGGTAAAAAAAACCTATACTGAAAAGTAAAATGAAATATAATCTAAATACAAGTAATATTCACATAATATTATATTCCTTACTACTCCTCTTCAAGTTGGAGCTTGGAGATCAGTATGCCCAACTTGCCAAGTAGTAAATGAAACCGAGTACGTCCGAGAGTTTTGGTGAACAAATTCATAGGTTGTTCAGAAGTACGAATATGATGAGTAACAATAGTACTAGACTGTACAAGTTCACAGATGAAATGACAATCAACCTCAATGTGGTTTGTACGTTCATAGAAAACTGGATTTTCCGCAATATAAAGAGTAGATTGACTATCGCAAAACAACAGCCTGGGGGGGCAGAATGCACAATGCCTAAGTCCCGAATCAAAAACTTAAGTCATAACAACTCACAACAAGTGACTGCCATTGCACGATATTCTACTTCAACAAAAGAACGAGAAACCGTGGGTTACTTCTTGGTTTTCCATGAAATCAGAGAACCATCGACCATCACAAAATACCCAGAAAGAGAACGGTGTGTAATAGGGCAATCAGCCCAATCAGAATCACATAAAGAAGTCAACTGTAAAGAACTATGTGAAGAGAGAAATAAACCTTGACCAGGATGACTCTTCAAGTAGTGTAGAACCCAAAGTGCAGCTTGTCAGTGAGGAACACAAAGGGACTTCATAAATTGAGCAAGTGTACGTACTGAATAGTTGAGCTTTGCGCGAGTAATGGTAAGATAAATGAGACAACCAACCAGGGGTCTATACTGCTCAAGATCATTGTAGAGTGGCCCTTTTACACACGCAAGATCATGTTGTTGCTCTACAGGAAAGTCAGTTGGTTTATCAGCCGATAAACCAGTATCAAATAAAATGGAAATGGCATATTTCCTTTGTGAAAGAAACATCACATCCGGTTTTCTAGAAATCTTTATACCAAAGAAATACTTAAATGCACCAAGAACTTTCATGTGGAAACAAGAGCTCAAGTATTTCTTGAATTTAGAGATTAGCAACGAAGAACTACCAGCAATCACCAAGTCATTCACATAGGCAAGCACATGCATAGAAACCGAGCCACGAGAGAAAACAAAGCAGAGACTAATCTGTCTTACTCTGAACAAATCCAAATGCGCTTAAAGCCTGAGCTAACTTGGCAAAACAGTTGCGAGGGGCTTGCTGCAAACTATAAAGATATTTCTGAAGGAAACAAATAAGGACTGGGGGCGCATGATAGCCAGGAGGAGGGCGCATAAATACCTTTTCATGAAGATCACAATGTAGAAAAGCATTATGCACATCCATTTGGTGAAGTTCCCAACGACGAATGACTGCAACCGATAAAAACAGGCGAACTGAACTCATCTTCTCAACAAGAACAAATGTGTCAGTATAGTCAATTCCTTCAACCTGACGATTTCGCAGAACCACTAAATGGGCTTTGTGACGTTCAATGGTACCATCAGATTTGAACTTGGTACGATAAACCCACTTGCAGCTGATTGCAGTCTTATCCGGAAGAAGATATGTCATAGTCCAAGTCTCATTATGCTCAAGAGCATTAATCTTATCACTCATAGCATCAAGCCAATGAGCTTGCTTCGATGCCTCACTGTAAGTGGTGGGATCTGCACTAGAAGTTACCGTACCCAAATACTTAGAATGCACACTAGAAAATTCATCTCAATTTACATAATCAGTTAAAGGATAGAGAACACTTGAGGATAGTCATTGCGCAGGATTGATCGTAGTAGTGAAGAGGGGGGGGGGGTTACAACATTTATAAAGCATACATAATCATTCAGGTTAGCAGAAGGCCGACGATTGGTAGAACTATGATGATAAGGATGTAGATCGACCGCAAGGGGTGGCACCGGGGTAGTGTCCGACAGTGAGTCAGGCGGCACGACCACGATAGAATCTAGTGGTGCGGCCGCGGTAGAATCTAGTGGCACTGTTGGGTGTCACCGATGGAGCCGATTTCAGAAATTTATCTAACCAAGTGTTTGTTTGTGACTGCGTAGGCTGAACAGGTATGGATGGCACATAAAATGATGTTCATAACAATTAGCATCTCAACTATTGAAGAAGGTGCATGATTCCAAATCATAGAGACGATAGCCTTTCTTGCCAACATGATACCCAAGAAAAATGCAACGTCGACTTCTCAGAGGAAACTTGTCACAAAATTTGGGAATGTATGAGGCAAAAAACAAGCAACCAAAGACTCGCAAAAGCTTTTAGTTTGGAGTGTGCCCATAGAGTAACTCGTATTGGGTGCATCCACAGAGTTGCTTCATCGGTGTCCGGTTAATCAAATATGCAGCTATGAGAACACATTCTCCCCAAGAATCAATTGGCAGATTAGCTTGAAAACGTAAAGCACAAGCTACATTTAACAAATGACGATGCTTGCACTCTACACAACCATTCTGCTGTGGTGTATCAACCATAGAAGTCTCAAAAATAATTCCAGATTAAGCAAAGTATGATCTCAAAGGTAGAAATTATGTAGCATTATCAGCACGAACACAACAAATGGAGCTCTAAACTAATTCTTGATCAAAGCACAAAATTCTATAAATCTAGAAACTACATCTGACTCTGCCACTAATAAATAAACACAAACAGTTTGGGAATAATCATCAACTATAGTTAAAAAAATAAAATGCACCACTAGAAGATGGTGAACTATAAGGCCCCCAAACATCACAATGTATTAATTCAAACAAAGAAATAACATTTGATGAACTCAAAGGAAAACTATGTCTTGTCTGATTTGTTCTATGGCACACAGAGCAAGGAACAAAAGTATTATTTGTGCTATAATCAAGAGTGAAAACATAAGAAAATATCGTAGATATGGATGTCCAAGGCGTTGATGCCGAAAATCAAATGAAGATGTAGAAACTGAAACAACTGTCAAAACTGACTGCGAGATATAAGATTGAACGCGTGTATCCAAAAGACGAAGCTAATAAACCTTCCTTGCTATTCACCCAGGTCAATAATAGTCCTCGTACAGATTTTTTGTAAAGTGCAATAATTTTCAGTAAACAAAGCTAGACATTTTAAGGCAGATAACAATCTAAAGCATGATAGTAAATGACATCGCAGGGTAGATATGTAAAGCACATGAGTGAGAGTAGTATCTCCAAACTTTATAGAACCATAATGTGTGGAAGACGATACATATCCATCAGGCAGTAGAACATTTACAGAATCGATAGCAGTATTAATATCAGTAAGAGAACCCTTATCACCAGTCATGTGATATCGGGCTCCTGAATCAAGAATCCAAGTTAAAGTAGGCTAACTTGACCCATGGTCATAAATATAATTGAACTGATTAAATAAATGTAGGATCGTACTCCATTGGTCGCCAGACAATGCAGGACCAAAATCAGAACGGGTAGGAAGGCTAGAGGAGGCGGTCACCACAATCCTTGGCAGCGACGTCACCACACTATCAGAAGATGGCTAAGGGCAGTGTGGCGGTGTGGCGATGGTGGCTAAAATGCCAGGTGCAGTGGCAATCTACTGAGCTAGCATCGTGTTCTTTGCGGTGTTAGCTCGGTCCCTCATCTGTGTAAACTATTCTGAATAGCCCGTGAGCTTGAAATAGGTAGCTTTATCTTGACCCTTGCGATGAAAATACGTACAAACAAGATTCTTGCATTCAGCTGCAGTGAGAGCTCTATGCAAAGATCCCGAAGGTGGTGGGTGTCGAGCACCGTATTCCATGAAATCAGTTGAAGATTCACGAGACCGAATGACAGCTTTTTGATTCTCTTCCTGAGCCGTAAGGGCATACTTATGCATGACGGATGCCAGCGGGTCTTGTGTCATGACATTGGATAGCAAGGTGTGATAGTCTTCTTGTAAACCAAGGAGAAATTGATAAAATATCTCTCTCTCACAATCATGGAAGGCAACAACAACATGGTTACATGTGCACAATGGTTTGCAAGCTTCACACGAACAAACCCAAGGAGGATGAAGAGAATTGTAGTCATCATAGAGCTTCTTGAGTTTGCCTAAGTAAATGGCAATAATCTAACCATTCTTCCAACAGTGCTGAATATCATCACGCATCTGCAGAATTTTCGGACCATTACCAAGAGAAAAACATCTAGCAAGATTATCCCACAACTCTTTACAGTGGAAAAATAAGTTTTAGAAGATCATAAAGCTGGATCAACAGTCTTGAAGATCCATCAAACAAGGGTAGTATTCAGCTCAGGACAATCATCAGCATCAGGATCACCAACCGGGGGTTTAGTAATGGTTCCATCAATCAAACCAATATTATTCTTAGAAAGCAAATCATGAAAAATTATAGTAGTCCACTTAAGGTAATGTTCTTCACCCTTCAGTACGACGGGACATATGACCAAATCGAGACCGTCAAAAGGACTAAGGTAGTATGGAGAGTTCGTAGATCGATCAATAGGTACGGTCTGCCCAATGCCAGTTTACAATTGCAACTGCTTGAGTAAATCTGCAATAACATCAGTGGCATTGAGATTCTGTAGCTTGTTGGGTTGAGCTTCAACAGTAATGCAAGCACGTTCTGCGGCATCACAGGCTGATTCAGGATTCGACATAGTGGCAGGATCAGATCAGATATGCTACAAAAAAATAAGGTTGGTAAAAAATCAGATCGACAATACTGCTGTGCGTGAATCGATGGAGTCGGCGCTAAGACATCATGCGTAGGCAAATCGACGCAGAGGAAAGGTTGGATGATTGCGCTAAATGAGAGGCTGGTTGCGGTAGTCATTGGATAATGGTTGATGGAGAGTAGCGGCGGAGGAAAGCGGAAACGTGTGTGTTGTACACGCGACTGAGATCGACAGAGGCTCCAGAAAAAGACAACAGTGACAAAATTCTTTAGAGTTTAGATTTCAGGAGTTTAGGCTATAATACCATGTAGAAAATAAGGGTGTAATGTTGTGTTTGTATTCATGATCTGGGGTTACAATATATAGAGGTATAAAAGACCTACACAGAAAAGGAAAAACAAATCTAATCTAAATACAAGTAATATTCACATAAATTCTTTTCCTTAATTACTCCTCCCTGGTCTCTTTTTAAAGTTGTGAATTACTTTTTGCACGGGATTTTAGGAGGGAGTGTTCCATTGTCTTTTCCGAAGGTAAAATGGCAAAAAAGTCTCAAATACCTTCGTCCTCACCAAAGGCCGATTCTGGTATCAAGATTTGAATCATGGTAGGGGTGGAAAAAAGACCTATAACCTGCGGGTTAAGCGGGTTATCTAATTTTAAACCCGTATAGGTATGGGTAAAATGGGTAATGGGTTAAATTGGTAATGAGTCAAATGGGTAGTTGAAAAATATGGGTTGAACGGGTTGGATTTGTGGGTTGACTGCGGGTTTACCCATATGGGTTGATATATTAACTCATATGGGTCAATATATAGGTTGAAACCCGCGGGTTTACCCATATGATTTGGTATATAAACCTATATGGGTCAATGTATAGGTTGAAACCCGCGGGTTTTACCCATATGGGTTGATACATTAATACATATGGATTTATATATGGGTTGAAACCCGCGGGCTTACCCATTTTTTACCTGTGAGTTGAATGACTTTCAACCCGCGAGTTGAGAATGTTTCAACTCGACCCGTTTTCACCCGACCTATTTTTTACCCATCATAAAATGGGTCAAAATGGGTCATACCTATATTTTTTAATTACCCATTTTACTCAACCCGTATTAGACCCGTCCCCCCATTTGCCACCCCTAAATCATGGCTCTTTGAAGTTTGGGTTCCGACGGGCTCGTACTACTAGTACGCCCCAGATTAAGGTGCCGTGGAAGCAAAATGAGTTGAAACCCGTGCACGATAGTGATTTTGATTGCAACGACGACTCAAATGGGACTGCAAGGGCAACGATGAAAGAAGGACGTTACTGGAGTTAAAAATTTGAGAAGGTGCGAGGTGGAATAAGTTGTTATGGATAGTGGAGAGTATGAAACGTATGATATGGGTGAAAGAGAGGTGGTGTGCCACAGAGTTTTTGGGTGGAGGAGAAGTGGTATTGCGTTGGTAGAGGAGAGGTTGGGAGAGAAGGCGGCTTGCAAGAGGGAGAAGAGAGCAGCTTGGGAAAGTGATAGTACATTAATGTAGGGTTTTAGATTAATTGGGCTTATAAACTCAAATTTGGGCTGGGAAATTTAATTTTGGGATAAATACTATTTAGGATTTCAGTTAAAGAAATAACAATGGTAATTATAGAATTTTATAAAGGTTGGTTATGTCATTTTCAATCATCTATATTTGCTTTAAAAGGAAAGAAACAAAATAAGGAGTTCATTGTGAGATGTCCTTAAAAGGAAGTAAAAAATTTATTGTGGGACAGAGGGAGTATACGTTTAGCTTCATATAAGTTTAGCTTGCAGATGCAAATTCAATAAAGTGTTAGAATAGAAGATTCTAGAGACTACATTAGGGTTTAAACATTTACGTGTATACCCTTTATTACTTTATTTATTCTTTTAAAAAATATATACCCTAATTAAGTGAAATTAATTTCTACATGATAGCAGAGGCTCCTAGATCTTGGACCTAATTCTTCCTTTCTCTTCTTCTCTTATATCTGCAGTAGCTATCCCCGCCTCCTTTTCTATCAAAATTCCGGCTTGTTTCCGGCGACTTTTCGGCATCCTCCGATGATTGTTCACTTCCTCGAACCACATGTTTTCTTTCCCAGCCTTTTCCGGCAAGCACTCTGGTATCTTCTCTAGCATCTTTCACCGATTCTCCGGTGGCACTTCCCTTTTAAGTTTCCGGCGAGTGTCGACTTCATAACTGCCATTCAGCTCATCTTCTCTTCGGCCACTCAAGTCGAGTATCGAAGCGAAGTTATACTTGTCCACCGCTTGAAATTCATGCGCGTTAATTTGGTTTTCTGTTTGGCGTGTGAAATACACGCGCGTTGGCTGCAATGTGGACATGCATTGCGCACTATTTTGGGTTTTATTTTTTTGTCTTAAAGTGCACGCACCTTGGCTATATCCCTGCTCGCGCACTGTGCACGCAATTTCTATCAAGCTCTCTTGCCCGCGTTGAGCATTATGCTACGTTTCGAATCTTTGGAAGTTTGTGATTTTTTGAGCATAATTAATTGAATTATGTTCCCATCCGATTCACCTATGGATGACACCCGCACTTCAAATGGTTGGATTATTGATTCTAGTGCAACTTCTCACATGACTTCTAGTGCCCGACATCTTAAGCAGGTATATTGTTATTATAGTTCTAATTTTCTTTCTGTGGGCAATGGTAAATTGCTACCTATTTCTCATATTGGTAACTGTAAAAAATTTTGGACTGCCTCTTCATGATATTCTTGTGGTTATGCAAATCACTCTAAATTTATGGTCCATTAGTAAACTTTCTCTTTATTTACCGGTTATTATTATATTTGACGCCGACACATTTCACATCAAGCACAAGCCTACTAGGGCGATCATGGGTAAAGGGCATCATAGTTTGGGTCTTTATTTTCTTGAGACAAGTGATTCCACCTTTCCAGATGAATTACGCTTTGGAAAACTCTGAGCTTCTTTTTAGAAATGTCATTCTCACCTTGGTCATATGTCTTATGTCGCTTTTCAGTTGTTGAGTAAACAGGGTCATATCTCTGTCAGTTCTATTTTTCCTGCACTTGTTAGTTGCTCTTCTTTCTAGATGGCCAAGAGCAAACACATGTCATTCTCACTAATGACATGCGAGCCACTTGTCTGTTAGATAAGGGGCATTGTGATTTGTGAGGACCAACCCGAGTTTTATTGGTAGAGGGCTATTCTTATTATGCTATTTTCATCTATGATTTCCCCATTCATGTGGTTTCTCCCGTTACGTCATAAGGCCGATTTCTTTGAAATTTTTCTCCAGTTCTAAATTTTGTTTGAAACTCAATTTTCTACCAAGTTTTAGATCTTGTGGTCAAATGGTGGCACCGAGTTCACTAATAATTGTTTACACGCTCATTTTGTCTATTGCTAAACCTAACTATTGACCCCTTTAGTCGTTCAATGCCTAAAGGTATCCCATTAATGGCATTAAGTACA
>JAULKM010030104.1:0-13710 GCA_032355605.1 Rubia tinctorum | reverse complement strand
ATCTCACAAATTGCTTCCATATGAGGAAATCATTTTAGGGTTTGAGGAGCCTAATAAATATCCTCCCACCAATGGTGATTTAAATTTTTTTTTAAAATAGAGTAAACATTGGAGTAAATACACTGTAGCAACTGTAAAAAATTACTGTAACTACTTAAAGATAGAGGAAACAATTGGAGTTGCTCTCAAGCAATGAACCGGGAATATACTGAGGGCGAGTTCAGGAAAATGGTGGACACTTTGATTGAATTGGTACCCGGGATGCAAGTTGCGACAGCTATAATCTGTGGATTTCCCGGTTTGTATTTAAATCTAGATGCAATCTAGGTTCTCTTAGCTAAAATACAGCAATGTTCACAAATCAATAACAAGTAGTGAATTAAAGCTAACTTAATATTAATCTTGGTCTGAATTGGGCAAAGCAGATAGAATAAATTATCGGGATAGTGAAAATACTGGAAGCTTAAATTACATTTAAAACTTCCAATTTAGTGCCATTCAACTTTGTTGCCGCAAAAAAGTGCCATCTTCCTCGCGCAACCTCAGAAACTCTCGAGAAACACCAAACTAGATCCACAACTAAACCCTACTCTTGGGGAGGCTGGCGCCGCTGCCATCGGCCGTCCGGCAGCCTACCCCAACCTCTTTAATTTTTTAGTTGTCCCTAGCGGTAGTATAGAGTAGTCTGAGTGGGGAAAAGGATAGTTGCCGACGTAAGCCAAGTGAAGACACCGGTCGGAAAAGCTGAAGCCAAGGCCAAGGTTGGCCGCGTCCGAGCAAACCAGGAAACTGGAGCGGAGAGAAGACCACAACAGATTTGGCTGAGGCGGAGACAAACCTTTTTCTCCGGCGATGCTGTTGTTTTGGCGGTGGCGAAGAGCGAGGTTCGTACGACCGGAGCACAGTCACATGGATGGGTCATGGACGGGTCGACGTCTGGCCAATGGAAAAGTCAAACGTAGTTAACGGCCTGGTCATAGCCTGTCAACCACCGACAAATGGACAGGTCAAAGATGGTCAAAAACAGGGTCATAGCGGGTCAACGACGGTCATTGACCTGTTAATGAACGGAGCACGGTCAACGACGGTCAATGAACAGAGTACGGTCAACGACCGGAGCACGTTCATTGAACGGGGACGTTCAATGAACGGAGCACGGTCAAAGACGGTCAATGAAGTGAGCATGGTCATTGAATGGAGCACGACGGTCAACGGTCGACGACGATCAACGAACGCAAGCACGATCAATGATGTGAGCATGATCATTGAATGGAGCACGACGGTCAACGACATTCAATGAACGGTCAATGAACGGTCAAACAACGGAGCACGTTCAATAAACGGGGCACAGTCAAACAACGAAGCACGATCAAAGAACGGAGCACGATCAACGAACGCAAGCATGATCAATGATGAGCGCATGGTCATTGAATGGAGCACGGCGGTCAACGACATTCAACGACGGTCAATGAACGGTCAAACAACAGAGCATGACTAAAGAACGGAGCACGATCAACAAACAGAGCAAATTTAATGAACGGAGCACACCGGTCAATTTCCGGACGACGGTCATCAACAACCCTGTCAGCAGCGGCTAAAGAAGCCCCGGTCAATATCCCGGTCAAAGGCAAACAAATTCCGGAAGGGTTCACCAGGTCAACGACAACGAGCGTCGACACACAACAACTCCCTACCTCAGCCCTTCCGAAGTTCAGGCCTAAAGCACATCCATCGTATTCTTTTTTTAAGCTTATTCCTTAACCTTATGAGCTATAAATGACATACTTTGTAGCATGACTTCCCTGGATGAACGCGGGAATTTAGATTTACTAGTTTAGTGCGTTGTGTTCGACTGACCAAGCGCAACTCGGGTTCTCCCCTCCAATAAATGATGGTCTTTAAGTCTCTATACAACAGGTTGGCGTGGAGCAAGCTCTCATACACCATGCTGGTGTGGAGCTCTGATACACCTTGACGCTCTATCAAGTGGGGCGCTCACTCCACTCACCCTATGTGAGTCAATCATGTGGGAATTATTTCCACCCTATAATAATTAGGATATTCTCATTTTAGTTATGCTGTTTCAATAGTTTATTAGTGCATCAATTGTAATAGAAGATAGACTAGCAGTAGTACTAGTTTATCACCAAATTGTAAAACCATTTCTATATCTTTATGAGAAATGCCCTACTTTTTTTAAAAAAAACCTTCCAATTTCATTTCACGTCTCTATACTTGATCCATACCGACTTACCAGCCACCTCAATTCCAATTGCCACGTCACAATAATTCGTTCAATTCGTTAATTTATTTATTCATATATTTGTGGTGGAGGGCACAAATGAAGTACTTCCTCGTTTCTTCTATGTTTGATTCACTTTTCATTTTATATAGTTTTTTTAAAATAGTCACGTTTTCTTTAAAGAAAATACGAATCATTTCATATTATTTATTGAACTTTTTATTCATTTTACTCAATTCTTTCAACACATTCTAACTCGTTAAAAATTGCCTAAAATTATGATGTCGCCTACACAAACAGAACAGATGAGTAAGCTTTATTTACTTTATGATGGATAACGGTGAATGTGATAAAGGCATTTATAATGGGTCGCACATTTTGGAGACAATTTGTTTGGAGAAAGCCCCCATGGCCGCCTGAACAGGAAAACCATATCCATATCCATTTCCCCATCCCCTGCACTGCACTTTTGGATTGGAATGACAATCTGTCTATACCACCAGGCCATGCTACGTCCCTATTTCCTAATCAACTTTCTCATTATCACAATCTTATTATCTCCTAAATCACGCCCATTAATCTTCTTGGTGCCCACAAATAATTATGATTGTGTGTATTCATATATACAGTGAGTACAAATGATATACAAGGTAGAATTAGATATGCATTATATATATACAAAACCAATCAGAAAATATATTACTTTCTTAACCCGATTCTAATTCATTTAATATTCTATTACCCCCCTTAAGCGAACCGTGAGACTTGTCGCAACACAAAACTTGGACCGTAACAACTCAAACTGATGACGAGATAAACCCTTTGTAAAGATGTCAGCAAACTGTTGGTCTATAGGAACATAATCAACCATGAGCTTGCCAGAAGACACCATCTCACACACAAAATGATAATCAATATCAATGTGCTTGACTCTCTTATGCGAAACCGGATTCTGAGTGAGAAAGAGAGCACTATTATTATCACACAGTAAAACAGGTGGCACACTTGCATTAGCGTGCAAATCCCGAAGTAAATTTATCAATCAATCTAGTTCCGTGGCAGCATTGGCCATAACCTGGTATTCTGATTCTGAACTACAACGAGAGACCATACGTTTCTTCTTAGAACTCCATTAAACTAGGTTGCCACCAAGAGAATGACATAACAATAAGTAGACCTACGAGTCTCAATACAACAAACACGATCATCGTCAGAATAACTAAAAACTGGTAAAGCGGAAGAATTTTTGCAAAACTGAAGCACATAGTGCATAGTACCACATACATAATGCAGAATTCGAGTAACAACCTGGTAATGGTCATCAGTATGAGCCTGCGTATATTGACTGACCGTGTTCACAACATAAGAAATGTCGGGACGCGTAATTGACAAATACTGTAGTGCACCAACCAAAGAGCGATAAAGTGTGAGATTTCCGAATGGCTTACCAGAAGAGCTTGCCAGTTGTGAAAATACTACAAAGGGATAGAAACAGGCGCCGAATCCTGCATTCCGTTGCGCAATAAAATGTCGTTGGCATATCTAGCATGTCCAAGGAATAAGTCATCGGAAGTACGAACAACCTCCAATTCCAAGAAATACATTAAAGTGCCAAGATCGGAAATCTTGAATTCCTGATTAACCGATCGATAAACTTCCGAATGAGATGACCATCATTCCCAGTGAGAAAATGTCATCAACATAAACCAACAAATAAAGTAAAGAGACACCTTGTGAAAACACAAATAAAGAGGTATCTGCAAAAATGCATACAAAACCCGGGCCAACCAAAAAGGAAATAAAACGTTGAAACCAAGCACTAGGAGCTTGCTTCAAACCATAAATGACCTTGCTTAAACAAAAAACATAATCAGGACGCATCGGGTCTTTGTAACCAGCAGGCTACTCCATTAAACCGGGGAATCAAGAACACCATTTAAAAATGCATTCTTTACATCAAGTTGTCGTAAAGGCCAATTACGAGTGACAACAAGAGATAAAAAAGGTATGAACAATATATATTTTCACCATCGGACTAAATGTATGATCATAATTAAAACTAGGTAATCGTGAAAAACCTTGAGCAACTAACCTGATCTTGTGCCGTTCAGAGAACCACCAGACTTGTATTTTAAAAGATACACCCATTTGGAACCAATAACATTAACATTTGGAGGGCGCAGAACCAGCTCCGACGTCTGTTGAGTGCGAATAGCGGCCATCTTTGAGTCCATAACAGAAACTCATTCGGGATCTTAACCGCAGAACGATGACTACGAGGCTCTGTCTTTGAAAATAAAGCACTCAGTAAACCAGAAATATAATAATAATAAAATCCTTGCACCGTAAAGAACCAGTGCGCGAACGAGTAGCCATAGGATGCCTGGAAGATGGATCCAAAGCCGGAGATGACTTAGATCCTGAAGCGGGCACGGAACCCGAGGAGTCTGGCACAACACCTGAGGCATACGTCGAAGATGGAGGCGCTGGGAAAACTGGAGTTGCCGAAACTGCCGACGGAGCTGGAGGCGTCGGGGTTGTTGGCGCATGTGGACGACGAGAGGCTGGTGTGGCCGGTGCATGGAGTTGACATGTGGCCGGGGTGGTCGACGTGTGGTTCAACAGCTTCTGCATTGTTGGTTGTGCTGGCGGCGCTGACTATTGTCGATCATGTTGTTGGTCACCCTGTGGCTGGCAAACATACTTTTCTGAAGAACCCTAAGCTTTCGGTGAGAGTTGAAAATTTAATTTCTGAAAATAATGGGTGATTTTGAAGAAGATGATAACTCAAATACCTCCAATGGAACCGACGAAGGCTCTAAAATAGCTTAAACAACCAGTGATGATAAATCTGTAATAGTGCCAGTACGGGTAGCTGGAAAAGAAGCTCATCAAATCGAGCATGGCTAGTGATGTATTCATTCTTCGTAAGAAGATCAAGACATCGATGACTCTTGTACTGTGAACTGTAACCCAAAATTATGCAAGACATACTCCGAGAGACCAGTTTATGCGTAACATACGACCTCAAATACGGAAAAACTCGACAACCAAATGGATGAAAATTGGAGTAGTCAGGGGTAGTACTAAAAATAACGGGGAGAGGTGACTGACCAGATAAAACCGGAGTAGGTAGTTTGTTAATGATGTAGACTGCTATCGAAAAAGCATCATACCAAAATGAATGATGAAGGCCATAATAAAAGAGCATCGATAAACCCGTCTCTGTATTATGACGATGCTTCATATCCATGCGATCATTTTGCTCCAGAGTGCAAGGACATGAAAGCTGATGATGAATGCCCTGAGACGCAAAATGAGTTTGCATTCGATGATTCACAAACTCGGTTCCACCATCGCTCTGAATTTTTTTAATGGTGGTGGAAAATTGATTCTCAACAAGTGCTTCAAATTGCATATAAGCCTCTACAAAATTAGACTTTCATCATAGATGATATAACCAAGGAAATAGAGAAAAATCATTAATAAAAATGACATAATTAAGGCACCCAGAGCGAGAGACAACATGTGAGGGTCCCCAAAGATCACGATGAGCTAAATCAAGTATGCGTGATGCGCGTTTTAAATTATCACTAAAAGAAAGACGCTTTCCTTTAGTCATCTTACAAGCGGGACATAAATGAGGCTTAGGCAGCAAACTAGTAACTGACAAACATCCAGACTTTCTCAAAGACGAAATGATATTGTGAGACACATGACCCAATCGACTATGCCAAAGTTCTAAAGATGTTTTAGAGGCACTCGATGCAACAAAGGAATAGAAAGCAGCATCACCATAATCCAAAATATATAAGCCACTATCAAGATGACATTTGCCAATAACATCTCTAGTAAACTTGTTTGAAATAGTAAAAGAAGAATCATCAAAACAAATAACAACATTCATATCCTGAGTCAACTTGCTAACAGACAGCAAATTCTTTGTAATATGAGGAACCACCAAAACATCAGACAAGGATAATGAACCAGAGACCCGAGAATGGCCAACATGGGTAATGTTAAGAGTAGAACCATTACCAGCAAAAACACAACGGTTACCAGAATAAGGAGTCACACGTTCAAGAGCGGACTGAGAAGAAGTCATGTGGTTGGTCGCGCCAGAATTAGATATCCATCGAATATGCAGCAAAGAGGCAAGAGAAAAAACCCGAGAGACCAAATGAGGACATGTCGAGGCAAAGTGATCAAATTTCTTACACCACTGATGCTGCAACTAGCACCATTCGTCGTGTAATTTAGGTCAAGAAGAAGCAACATGACTCGAGAAGTGACACAATTGACACTCGAGTCGATCAAAAGAACCCATACTTTTTTCTTCCTTTTTTCTTCAAAAAACTGCAACAAACTGTTGGAGGCTGCAAACGCTCTTCTGGAAGAACAGCAGGGCACGTGAAATCACATGCTGTAGAGGAGAAGGTGCACGTCTGGTAACACACGAGTGGCTACACGCGCTTCTGGGGAAAGACTGGCGGGCACATGGATCTGAACCGGACTAAACGCGAGCTTAAATCGGAGAAGACGACGAAATTGAAATTGATGACGATGATGTCGACCAGGGGTTGAGATCAGACCAAACCAGCGGAAAAGGATTGGGCGAGATGGAGACTCTCCGGAGAAGAGAGGGCAGTCGACAACGATCTGGTTGGCGTCGATGTTTGACTGTAAACATTTCTAATTACCTACAATAATGCTGCATAAAAAATTGACATTTAGAAAATAGATGTTAAAATGAATCTAACAATATCTCACATGATATTTTTATCATATATTAATTACTTTAAATTCACGGTCAAAGTTTATAAAACTTGACTCTAAAAAAAGTAAATAAGTAAAAATAAAATGGGAGGAGGGAGTATGTTGCTAGTTGGTTACGTATCATCCCCCATTTCATTTCAATCAACTTGCACCGTGTTACGGAGATTGCGTGACGCCTGATCACTCTTAAATCTTAATATAAAGTTACCGACATTTAATTCTATTAAACTATATTGAAACATCACGTCTCTGATGACTCTTAGACTAGTATAAGGTTAACAAATTACGATAATGGTGTAGTTCGATTGAGATATTTTTTAACAGTACGTGTTGAATGAAAGTTATATTTTCGATTGATGGAATACATTTATATTACATAAAGCATGTTAAAAGGGATCTTTTGCATTTCTAATTTTTATGTAAAAGATTTTAATTAGAGTTCTAGTACAATGCAAACAAATAAAATTAACTGATAGTTATTTTAGATTTTCATCTCTTATCCTACCGACACAGTTATAACACAATTATAATATCAAGTGGCTATAAATATATACTCCCTCCGATTTTCTATGTTTGACACCATAGGTTTAGGTGTTGTTTTTTTTGCAAGTTGAAATGTGTGGATGAAATTGAATGAGAAGAGTAAAAAGTTTAATGAATGGTTGAGAATGCTGTACTTTTTGCCATAAAATAAAATGTGTCAATCTTAGAAAAACATACTAAAATGGTAAGTGTGTCAAACATAGAAAAAGGGAGTACAAAGTTTTGGGAAAACTCATTTTTTCATAACTTTATGGAAAGACGAGATTTAATTAAAATAATAAAAGGCAAAAGATTTTAGTTACAATATTAAAATTTTACTATGCGACGTGTAGTAGTTATAAAGTTTATAACCCGATTCATGCAACATGAAAATTTTATCTTGATTTCTTCTAATTTACACTTTAAACCTTGTTCTTTCTATGATTTATGGAAAGATCGTCTTTCAGACGAACTCAATAAATAAATTGTGCAGAGTTTAAAATAATAATAAATGAAGTGAGATATTAGCAGGCTCGCTTTTAACTTCAAACAATAAAAGTTCTATTTCACGGTGTCATTCCAAATTGTATCCACATTGAGTCTATGAAATGATGCTCGTATTGAAAATATATTTTAGATTTGGGTTTCCTCAGTCATTCATAGTAATTGGATGTTACGAAGGTAAAACCTCCTCATAGATTATAATGTTGTGTTCATAATAATCACTCGATTTAGTTGTTGACATTTGTTCTCGGATTTGATTATACAAATTGTATTTTCTTAATTTTGTTATGTTTTTATATTAGAATTTCCTTTAAGTTGAATGCATCCGATATGTGTATTTTCAAAATGTTTACAATTTGGACAACATAAATCGTAATTTGGATTAAGTGGTGTTGTAGTTTTTGAAATTCTTGTTTGACGAAGAGATTGATAAGTGATTGTTAAATTTCAAGGTATATTAGACTTCCATTTTAAAACCAATTGACACTAAATGTGTGACCCAAGACCTTATATGTAAGTCATTTAATTCTTAAGAAACCGATGTGAGATATATCTTTCAACACGCCCCCTCACGTGCCAACGTGGAAACACTCTACGACCCATATTGGGCCAAACTAAAGATGATTCACACATCGGCCCAATAACCCAACATGAGCTCTGATACCATGTTAAATTTCAAGGTATATTGGACTTCCATCTTAAAACCAATTGGCACTAAGTGGAGGTGACCCAATACCTAATATGTAAGTCATTTAGTTCTTAAGAAACCGATGTGGGATATATCTTTCAACAGTGATACACTCCTCTCTTCCAAGTGTTCATAATATTTGAGGGAAACGAGTTAATATCCTGGTCTCGATATTACAGTTTTTATTGAAAATCTAATTTGTAATAGTACAAACGATCAATCTGGTTGACATATAATTTATATATTCTTGCAAAAAAATAGTTATTACTAGAGACTAGTTGATGCCAATTAAATTTATTGTAATTTATACTGAGTGTTTTCCCATAACTATCAATGATTATTTAAAAAATACAAACTTTACAAAATCAGTATTTGAGAAGTTCTAGTTGCTTTATGTCAACCAACAAATTAAAGTGTAATTTTTAGGAATTATGTAGAGAAGATAATGATTTTACATAAGAGTGAAAGTTCCTCCTAAACATAAATTGCTATGCTCTACCAGAGAGAAAAATTGCTGTAAATTCCCATGAAAATCCAGCAACAGCTTAAGCCCTCTCGTGGACGATATTGGAATATGAGGTAAGCTCCGGATTATAGCGTTTTAAGCAATCGACAATCGGCACACTAAATATTTGTTCTCTTCAACGAGGGGTAGCAAAATAGACCCGTAACCCGCGGGTCAAGCGAGTAATCTAATTTTAAACCCATATGGGTATGGGTAAAATGGGTAATGAGTTAAATGGGTAATGGGTCAAATGGGTAGTTGAAAAATATGGATTGGACGGGTTGGGTTTGTGGGTTGACCGCGGGTTTACCTATATGGGTTAAAACCCGCGGATTTACCCATATGGGTTGGTATATAAACCCATATGGGTCAATATATGGGTTGAAACCCGCGGATTTACCCATATGGGTTGATATATAAACCCATATGGGTCAATATATGGGTTGAAACCCGCGGGTTTTACCCATATGGGTTGATACATAAATCCATATGGGTTTATATATGGGTTGAAACCCGCGGGTTTACCCATTTCGACCCATGAGTTGAATGATTTTCAATCCACGGGTTGAGCGGGTTTCAACTTGACCCGTTTTGACCCGACCTATTTTTTACCCATCATAAAATGGGTAAAAAATGGGTCATACCCATATTTTTAATTACCCATTTTACCCAACTCATATTTGACCCGTCCGCCCATTTGCCACCCCTAGTACCTGCAGTGAATCAACTTCAAGAATAGTGGCAGTAGGTTGTTTTGGATACCTACCTTGAGATACCTGATTGCAGCCCCTAGCTCTACTATTACGGGGTCTTCTGCTTCCATGTATTCACTTCCTAGTCGAATACATCTTCCTTCTGAATCCCTGAAAATGAAACATAATCCTGGCCTGCAATTTTTCTTATAAGAAGGATATGAGTTAACCTTAAAACCTATGGATGGTGCAGGCCATGTGACTAATGTGAGAGTTCTACCATATATGTCAATAAGTGACATTCTAATTTATTTTATACGTTCTAATAAATAGCGGGTTCTCTTTTGACTCCAAAAATTTTACTATAATTTTAACATTTAACTTCCATTTATACTTGTAAAATACCTTTCTTTTAAACTTTAAAACATAGATATCGTTTCGGACATTTAATGCATTTAATTTATAAATGTGAATATTTTTTAAAGTAATTTTTTAAAATTTTAGATAGATAGTACATTTTAATAGTTACAATGAAATTGGATTAGAAAAGGTTTATAAATAGTTTTTAAACCATAGCATGTGTAACTAAATAAAAACTTAAATTTTGTTTATGAAATTTCCTTGCAACTGCAAAATAGAATTATAATTAGCACTTCGATCACATCAATGATGTTATTAAGCCATTGAGACGTGTTTTTAGTTTTTAATAAATTTCCACGAAATAGTATTTTAACTTTAAAAAACTAAGTAACTATGACCGATTCAAATTTGAGAACCCTTACTAGATTACTCCGCCTATAACGTTGAATTTAGTCCAACTAGTCATTATTAAAATCTATTCCCTATTATCATTTTTCTACAATAAATATTTTTGATACGCTCAAGTGAATCAATAAATAGATTTCACTTTTGACTCTAGAAATTTGACCCTAACATCAACATTTAACCCCCATTTATACTTGTGAAATACTTTTAGTTTTTACTTTAAAAAACACACATATAGTATTGGATATTTTTTGCACTGTATTTTAAACTATAAAAATATCAAAGAAAATTTAATGCTAGAGAGACAATCAAATTTATTAATCAGATTGTAATTAGATTTAACAAAATTATAAATGGTTTTCATAACATGAGCATTGCAAAACAAAATCTTGAATTATATATCTAATTTCTAAATGAGAAATTGTAACTACTTAATCGATGATGTTGTTTACTCATTGGGAATTGGTTTGAAATGCTAATAAATTTCCACCAAATAATAATTTAATTTAAAGGAAAAAAATAGTTATCACCAATTAAAATTGGACACCCTCCATTTATAACTTTTAACTTAATCAAACTAGTCTTTATTAGCACTGATTTTCTTACTATATCTTTTGTAGCATAAATATTTTCCATACTTTCGATGAATGAATAATTAATTTAATTTAACTTTTAGTCTAGAAATTTAAAATGTTTAGAATTTAAGAATTTGTTTTGAAGAGCTATATATATACGGCTCATGTAATCACTAATTTGGGTTAAATTTTCTTTACATAAATATTAATATGAGCAGAAGGGGCTTTGATTCAGAACTTTGGGGAAGCAATGCTAGAAAAAAACTTTCCCTAACTTGTAAGGTGTCGTACATTCCTCAAACTAATCGTAAAATTCTGGTACGTTCACTACTCTTTCTTTGATAACTTGTTCAAAATGTGTGCCATGGTTATTTTGGGTATGAGTAAAACTTCATGATTTTATTGTTGAAAAATTAATTTTATAATCCCTTGAATTTTTGATTGGAAACAAGTCCCCAAAACCTCTACTTAAGGATATATAAGGCGACTACTTAATCCCCGTTTCTTACAATCTTCACATGCGGAGAAAGGAACTGAATAAATTAGTTGATGATTTTATTTTTTGTTTTTAAGGTTCATTGTCAAATTAAAATATTTTTTCTTAATAGAGCTATGTTTAATGAACAATTACAAAGAATTGTTTATTCAAAGGGGGCTTTTTAAAAATAATTTTTTATAGCTAATCTCATATTTTTTCCATATAGTTATTTTCAGACTATAATTTTTAATTCACTCTAACCTATAAGGGAAAATTATTACTAATTATTAATTTTTAAAAGAGTATATGAAACCCGCATTAGTCAAAATTTGATTAGTAATATACATTATGGCAGATGCTTCCTTATGCATTTACAAGGTATGTGAATGGAAAATTATCGAAAGTGGTCTTGCTCAAGAATAGATACGGTAACATTTGGAATGTAAAGGTAGTAAAGTTTGAAGGGCAAATATTTTTTGTCGATGGTTGGTCAACATTTGTCAAACAAAGTTTTGTGGGGGCAGGAGATATTGTTATATTTCGATATGACGGGGGTCATGTATTTTACGTGAGTTTACTAGGATTAGATTCTTGCGACAAGAAGGGAGCTGGAAAACCTATCCATAAAGTGAAGGAGGATGAAGATTCTTATGATAAATACGAAGAATAAGGTGTGGAAATTAACAACTCAAACAAACACCGTTTTTCACGTCACTCCAAGTCCCACAAGAGAATTGAAGATTTGTCTGGTAAGTTTGTACAACAAATTTTTATTTTATCATTTAGAAATTAAATGTTTACGGTGATTTTTTCAAATTTCATAAAAGATATGTATTGAATTATTTGTCACTGTTAAAACTATTGTTTTTGTCACTATTTTAGATTTAATATAAATAAGGAAATTTTATAATGTGGAAATTTAAATTCGCTTCATCGCATGAATAACTGCATGCATTTGTTTTGTGTTGATATTTCATCTCCACGTCTCTTAATTTTTATGCAAATTAATTTCTTGTGTATTTGTGTCATCTTGGACATTTTTTTTACATGTGGTAGGTTCTATGTTGTAAGTGGTAAGTATACCTGTTTTTGTCTTAGAAAGTGGCAAATGTCAAGTATGACCGGTGAATGCATATGTATCTAAATTTATTTATGCCATTATTATTTTTTAAATGAGGGGTAGTGAAACAATCACAAAATTAATTGTAGATTGATTTTATATGAAAAACCGTTAACAATCTTTAAATGGCACGAGAAAAGATTTTATTTTTTTGTCAAAATGTCTTAATTGGTTGTATTTGATTATATTGGTAATTTTCCATTTATATATATATATATATATATATATATATATGCACCACTTACGGAATGAAAAATGTTGAACTTATCATGAGATCAAATAAAATAGATTAAGACTCCTATTTTCACACACACACACATATATATATATATATATATATATATTTTTAAATACAACGGATATTGTGTACATACGAGGAGGAGAAAATTGCAAAAGATGGTGAACAACATCTAGGAAAGAGGAAAAAAACCAGTTGATTGGTATGGATCTTTTCGACTCTGGAAGAGGTCGACTACCAAAAAATCCATATTTTGTTACGCAACTAAGAAAGAAGAGGTAGGATGAACTGGTATGTAATCTGTCAATGTTGACTTTTCTCTTTACTTTTTTTTAAAAATTATTTGGGATTAAAATTATTACCATACATTGAGCGAGAACCCTTTCAAGTTCAACTTTTATTCATTGATTAATTATTTTTATGTTATTTAATGAAGTTATTGTATTCGAGAATCAGTACTGATAACAAATCAATATTTTCCAGTTTATTCCAGCTATAACTATTAGAGCCTATAAACTTAATCTCCCTGATGTCATAGTACTTCGTGACTCTGCTGGGAGGGAGTGGGAGGCAGAGCATAGTTCATGGGCAGATGGTCGTCGTTT
>JAULKM010030093.1:0-13711 GCA_032355605.1 Rubia tinctorum | reverse complement strand
ATTGGTAAGTTAGTTCGTCTTGCTGAACTATATCCAAGTGACTTTTCTGTAGAAGATCGTTCCCGGCTTCATCAACAACTTAGTACTTTCATTAACAATGTGCAATTTGATCATGAGTTTTTGGCTATTGAGGACTTTGGAAGTCTTGCTCAAAAGATGGTTCTAACAACTAGACATACAACTTTTCCACTCGTATATCGTCTTATTGAGTTAGCCTTAGTTCTACCAGTTGCAACTGCTTCAGTTGAACGCGTTTTTTCAGCCATGAAGAGAATCAAGACTGATTTACGCAACAAAATCGGAGATGAATGGATGAATGATATTATGATAGTGCATATTGAGAAAGAAAATTTTGTTGGGCTCGATAATGAACCAATTTTGCAACGTTATCAGCGTATGCAACATCGTAGGACACAATTGTCTCCGATTTTTAGTGGTTCTACTTCTAGCAACACTAGTATTAGATATTAGTTTCTTATCCAGTGATTTGTCATAGTTGTAAAAATCTTAATATTATGTATTCATCTTATTATGTTATAATTGTTCGTTATAATTTTGTTGTATCACGCGTGCAAAAAAATTTTTACTCTCCTTCTCAGATACCCCTTGCTTGAGCTCCTGGTTCCGCCACTGCTTATCATTCAAATTGATGAAAATATTCAAACCTTCAAAGTTTCAGAACGGAAACCACCACCTTCCGCTCCTGCACCCACCATCGTCGCTCCCTTCACCCATTACCGCTGCCCCCTCCTCCTCACCCACCACCATTGTCCCCTTTCCTCATTGACCACCGTCGCTCCTTGCACTCACCATTGTTTCCCCCACCTCCTCACCCACTTCCAGCGATACCCACCCGTGAAACTCTACACGTTCGACCACCGCTGGAATTCAGATGCACTACTCGGTTAGCCCAATCACAACGAACCACCTGCTAAGACCAGTGCCAACATCGGAACGATGAGCTACAATCCGGCGGCGCAATCACCATCGGCAAGGAACCACCGCCGATGCAAATTCACCCGATTTAAGAGGCAAGAGCCACCGCCGACGCAAGAGGGTGGGCCACCGCCGTTCTGCCTTGCCACGAGCGTCGCCGCTTCAAGAAGATGCAGAACATATGGTGATTTGGAGTAGAGGAAGAAAGGGGTTTCGGCGGAAGGGAACCCTAATCAAAGAGAAATAAGTCAGAAAGAGAAAAGAAAGAGTGGGTTATTTATGTATTTTCCTATTATTAATTTTTTGAAAATTTTAACTCGGGGGTATAATGGTCATTTTACCAATTTTTTGTCAATTTGGCCGTTGACATTTTGGTCAACGAAGTCCAAGTTTAGATTTGCAGTTTCAGATTTTACAAGTTTATATTTGCACTTTCGAACAAAACATAGGGTTAAAAATGCATTTTTTTCCTTTAAAAACATATAAAGTTGGAAAGTGTGTCAAATTTAATAAGTAATACTTTATCCATTTGTATAAAATTATTTTAATAATTTTCAAGATACTTGTTAATATTTGTAATTACATATAACAGTGGTACTATATGTTATGTGGAATTCAATAATATCGCATACAATAATATTATTGCTTATATCTATTTAAATATAGGGTTGAAAATTAAAAATTCCGGCGAAAAAAGCAGGTGTGTAATTTAATCTGGGGCCTCTTTTTGTTTATTTTTCCTGTTTCGTGGAAGATGCTTTAAAAATTTGAAGTGTGGTTGTTTTGTTTATACCAAATGATAATTTTTTGTATTTTCTCTCATTTCAGTGATATGAAAGAGCTCTCGGAAAGAAAAAAATCCTTGTTCATTCATGTGTACAACTTGTCTCTAATAGATAAAAGTATCTTGAACCAGTTCTTATCTTCAAGTTTATGTGTTGCAAATACTATGATTCACTCAATATGGGTATAACATTGTTAGATGTCTTTCCATTATAGTGTTGAGTTTAATTTCCAGAACTAGACAATATTAGTAACTAGGTCTTCTGAGATAAAGAGAGGGGGAATTAGCAAATTTCATTTCCTCTAATGGAATTTTAATTTAAGCTTGTGCAGATTATTTGGTAAGTCATGGCGTATCTCTTTGCCGAGAGTGTTCAAGAGGGGGTGATTCACTAGTGGAGGAAGGGGTGATTAATGGAGTTTCTATCAAACCAGAGAAGGCAGAACCGCCTTCTTTGGCTCTGCCATCAATCAAAGGTCGTTCAAAAAGTTTCTTTAATAAGGTTCGAATATGTTCTGAACTCGCAACCTATTTTTGTCCTTCCAAAAAATAGCTGCTAGAAACTAATCGATTTTCGGCAGCGAAGAAAACCCAGAACACGTTCGATATTTGGAAACAACACTATAACAACACCAGAACTCAGAAATAAAACATCAAATAAAGGATCCCAGTAACATCAAATAAACAAGAATAAAGCAACGACAGCAGCAAATCGAGCTTATGCGGAATCCAGCGGTGGTGGTGGAGAACGCTTGATCTGGCGTGGTGGTGGAGGCGCTGGAGCTCAATGCGGTAGTGGTGGAGAAATCTCGATCTGGCACAGTGGTGGCACTAGTGTGGGGGGAGGGCTATTAAAGGTGGTTATATCAGACTATTAAAGGCTTTTTAAATGTGCCTTCTTTGACTCTGCCTTCCATTCTACATTGAAATAAGGCGGTTCCAAAAATAGCCTTTAAAACGCCAACAAAGGAGGTTAAAAATAGCCTTTAAAAAGACACTATAACTTCTTTAAATGTTTCCAATCTCGAAAATTTCCAGCATGCCTCGTACCCTGATTGTTGTTTCCGGACTCCGAACGTCATGAAATTCCGAACTCTGAAACTGTACTATATGCTCTTCAGTAATTCCTTCATTGTTTTCGAGCTTGTGTCCACTTTCCATTCCCATTCTTTCAAATGATTGCTCCAATTTAGCAGGAATAAGAATTATTTACGAACTCGGAAACTGTTTCGTATCTTATGTTTCCAAACTCGGGAAGTGTAATCGTGCCTATGTTAAATGGAATGAAAATTTTTCAAATTCAGAAACATATTCTGTTCCTTTAGTCAATACATATTTCTGTTTCATTTCTCCAGCGCAATAAAAAAGGCCTCAATCCACAACAACAAATATAAAACAATTTATGATAGTGTCTTGCATGTTCACAAAAATCTATAGATAATGCTAACCGGACAATAATATATACATAGGAATAGGAAACACTAGGAATCTATTCCAATAGTTCTAAGCTTCATTATTTATCTAAATTTGTTACTTTAGCAATATTCGGATTTCCTATTGTTGCTGACGGATTGAGTATTAGATGCCTAGCCAAAGAATTCCTCGCACTGTTGATATCATCTTGGAAGTAGGGCTTCAATTCCTTCAGGAAAATTTGTCCATAACTAGTTAGTAGCAAATACAAGAAAGCTTAGTTAGATTGGTTGCTAGACACAATTGTATACGTACCTTGTCAATTTGAAGTAAGTCATCTTTGACATCTTGAATGCACTCAGTCGCGTATAACATGACGTAATAGCCGCACTCCCAAGTTTGCGCTTGTTCCTTGTACTGATTGAAATTTACATAAATCCATAATTAAATTCTTACATTAATTAAGTATTGTAAATTGAAAAAAAAATCATAGCCCACCTTGATTTCGACCACCTCCAAATTAATTTTATTTTGGTTGCTATTGTCCTTCATCGCCAATTCCAAAATCTCAAAAAATGCATCCGACAGTTGGAAGTGCAAGGGATCCATCCAATACACGAGATTATGATCGAGGACAATCAAAATCAATCACCAATGGTCCCTGTACAAGAAAATGTAAATTATCTACAAAATTTGTGGTTTGTTGCCGGTAAGAAAATTGAAAAAACTTAGTATAACCTTTCTATGTATGGCGCAATGAAAAACTTCTTTTCGTTTCGCGCTAAGCTCTTATGAATGTAGTCGATCCGCTCTTGTTTGGTACAACTAATTTCTTGAATAGACACTGGAGACATGTACCCAATCCATCATTCTTTTGATTATGGGTAAAATACATGTACCTACAAATTGTCTTTTTATTTATGTAGTTTTGAAGTAAATGTAATTGTGAATTTAACTAAAAATTATAGAAATAACTCACAAGATGTAGATGGACATGATCATTTTAATGACTTGTCACATCTCCATAGATCTTCAAAATTACTCCAAAATGCCATGATCTCCTGTTTGCATCCGAACACACAGTCTTTTCCGAAGAATGAGTATGTTGAGTTTCAATAATGCGGTTGAAGCCAATTGTACAGATACATATGAATTTTGGCTAGTCTCGAAGGACTTGTGATCTTGCAAATGGAGGTCTAACCTTCATGGGTGTTGTGGGGCTCGATTTAGGTGTTGGTTTGATGGTTCTTGGTGTTGTTTATGCAGGCTGTGTTTCCTTTCAAGTGTTGATCCGTTACAAGATCGGCATAAATAAGTCAGGGAGACCAAAGTAGAAACATTCCCCGTAAAGGACCAACATTTTTGTATTCTCCGTCTGTGATTGGCAAAGGGGCACCCAACACCAACGGATCCTCCAATCAAACCCTATAAATACCCTCAGCAATAGGTACAGAGTGATGATGTTTCATCATCTTATGCAGAACTCAATTTTCTACGTGGAGTGGTTTACCACCTATGCCGTGGTTAATATATAGCTGACACAGGAGTAATTTCTATATTCCCACCAAACTATATGTTAATTTAAAAATTTCTTCTATAGCTAGAAAAACCGTGAAGAAATTTAAATATATGCCCTTTTCACTTGGTTGTAAGGCATTGTCTACATTGTCTGGTTCGAACAACTACCGCTCGATTCTTGCAACCAGCTTCTTTTGAACGATAACATCTCGATTCACCTCAATATCTCCGAGGAATAATGCGATCCCCTAGATGGCAGGGTCCAATCGGGTGTCAAATCACCTAAGTTGTCAGGAAGAACAAGCCGGTGTGTTGGATCAACCTACGAATAAGGGTGTCTTGTTCCTCAGTTCGTTTGTCTTGAAGAAGCTTTTTACTATAGGATGTGAACTCTGGAGGGTTCAGCACCATCGTAAGACCTCACAATGCCGAACGCCTCCTGTTGGGTCATGAATGATCCCACGCCCCTAGCAAGCCCCGAGTGGTCGGGTTACTTGATTGCTTCACAAAGGATGTCATGCATATCAGTTGGAATGAATTTTCCTCGTAATAGAAAATTTTTCAAATTTTCCTACATAAAATTGAAGGTAAATAAGAATAAACGTTTAAGAAAAACGTTTAGAAAATAGTATTATATTCTCTAAATTTTTTGTTTATAATTATATCCACAATCCTTTTTTCTTCATCTTTCACATACACCCCATCCTTGTTTTGATGTCCTATGAGGAATAAATTGTGCCTCTCCATGTCATCCATATTGATTGGTTGCACAGAAGCCCTTGACTCATCTTTGGTCATCCCACCCTCTATTGTAATTTGCACATCTTCTTCAAAACATTGTTTTACTAGAAGCCATCTCTGAAGATTAATCAACAATTCAAAGTGCTTGTCGATTGCCACCAAAGCTTAACCTTCACGGCTCAATTGGTGAGGAATTTTATTCTTCACGGCAATATTTTATTTTTCTTCCCTCCTACCTTAAGTTAGGAAGTTAGACTTATGTAATCACTATAGACATGTTAATCTAAACTCATCAATAATATGAAATTGTTATTACTAACATTATCCTCATTCTTCAATGCGCTCCTTTTGTGGATCTTCTAACTGTCTTGTTGACTGTGAGTTTAAGTTAGCCACGGGCGATCACCCCTCTTATCACTAAAAACATAGTCCCTTAACAAAGTGTACTTATGTTGACGCCAGCTCTTGGACATTATCAACATAGCCTTCCTTCTCAAATAACCCATGTCTGGTGATTCAATGTCAAATGACCTCTGTGATGATTTTGACCTCCTTGGGGTCAATCACGGAGATATATTTTTAATAAAGGACAAATATTTGGAAATAAAAATTCACTTATTCTACCTTGAATTTCATTCATATAGTGGCCTTGTATTCTTCGGGGACTTCATACCAACTTTCGTAGCATATGTCTACCCTCGTTCTGCCCACCTTCACCACTCAACTATACCATTTAGCACGTTGGGCTGACACACATGTGTGACTTATAGAATATCAATGAGGTTAACTATTTTCTAGCCATTCTTTGTTTTAAGGTTCTACAATGAGTTCAAGGTATTCCTACACCCTCGAATTTGTCATCCTCATCCTCATCCATACCATGGTTTATCGAAGGTGAATTTTCATTCCGGGAAAGTGAAACTTGATCACGAATCCTTGTATTAGAGATTATTATTTTGTATGCTACATTAAAAAAACCATATTATTACTCACAAATACTTCAAGGAAATAAAATGCATACATTTACCCTAACGAATTGAAATGTATAATCCTTTAATTTAATATTGCAACAATTTAACCTTCGATCGTTACAAATTTACGTAGCCATGGTATAAGTATTGACATAAGCCTCAATAGTACTACTAATAATTCAAGTATTCCCATTAAAAATGCAACAATTAATATCCCACTCTTTTTATTACATAACCCTCACTTAAACACAATAGCCTTCACCGAATGCCATAATTAATCTTAGGATACCATTTCCCAATCAAACCCCTAAACCCTATACAAATAACCATGAATAACATACCCACACAACATAGAACTCTTAAATATCAATAACCCTTGTAGAGAAACTAGATTAAATCCACCGAAAAACTCTAGGGTTTTTGGTCATGCAATGTAAACCATATGTTGCTCATTGTAAGAAGACTAACCTTCTACTCAAACAAAGTTTAGCATTTATTCACCCTAATAGCTTCAACTTCAATGGAAAATACCCTACAACCTAGTAAAATCAAGATTGGGTGGAGGAATTTGAATAGATGATAATATGGATGAAAAACATGATAAAAACATACTACCTTTTATGATTTGAAGATGAAATCTTGGTGTTGAGATGAGGAATAATTGAGGTGAGGGTTTGAATATTTTTGGAAGAGGAAATGGGTGGGAAATTCGCGGGGGTTTTCAAATGGGCAATAAATGTCCCGTTGAAAACCCTTTTGACACTATTCCCTCCCCCCCCAATTTAAATGGTTTCTGAGCTCGAAAACCCTGATTAATGTATTTCCAAACTCATAATCTTGTCTTGGCTTTTGTAAACAGACTAGAATAATTTCCGTGTTCAAAAATTAGTTTAAGACTAAATTGTTTTTTGGTCTCCAACATAGTATCTTTTACCATCTTTTGGTCCCCGAGAGCAAAACCACATTTTCAGTACCCCACAAATTCAAAGAGAAATTTTCATTCCCTAAAACCAGATTTCAGGTGGTTTTCAGGTAGACTGTATTGTTTCTTGGTCCCTAACATAGAATCTTATACCATCTTTTGGTCCCCAAAAATCACCCGGAATATGGTTTTGGGGACCGAAAATTTCATTTTGATTTTTGGGGTACTAAAAAATTGTGGTTTTGCTCCCGGGGACCAAAAGTTAGTAAAAGATGCTATGTTGGGAACTAACAAAATAATTTAGTCTAGGTTTAATATAAAAAAAATGGGTAGATTCATCAAACCTCCAAATCCACCAATTCGAATTCCTCCAACTCCCAAACTCTCACTTCATGCAATTATTTCCATACAAACCACAAATCAATCAACCATGAGCCATAAGAGCATGGGCGCTAAGTCAAAGGCGAGCCACCGGAACCATCACCCTATCACGAACATCGGGCTATCAAGAAATTTCTTCAATGACCAAGCCGAGGAAAGGTATGTGGATTTCTCGAAGAGATAGGTGATTAATTCGAAGGGCATGTTAGAGTTGAACATAGGTGAATTAGGGGGTTGATTATTTGCTTGCTTGTTTCAAAATACAACATCTAGAGAAACTACTTTGCACTGGGGAACTTATACATGTTGATGAGGTGATCCAATTTTATACTAATTTGGATTAGAGTAGCAATAATATCGACTTATCTAAGGTGAATGGAAAAGTAGTCAGTGTTACTAAGTATTCCATAAATGAAGCCCTAGGATGCCCCTACACAACCCTAGAAAAATTAAGACACGATGATCCCCACAGTCCCCTAGAAATTCACACTCATTGTTGCCGGGAGTGAGCGAGGAAACCCCACTATGCCCCGTTTCCATGGCTAAGAAATATTTTAGGAGAGTCGGTAGTGATGTGGTGAAAGACGAATCGTATGACATTAGTGTTTTGCCCTTCGAGCAATGACTCATATTCGAGTTGATTGGCCTCAACGTCTTGGCAACGGGTGTCCACACTTGTGAGCCGATGATTGTTAACTTGATGCTATTCTAATGAGTCATGGAGGGGGTAAAAATTAACCCAGGATTCACCATTATCTCTTTCATGCTTAAGGCCACCAACACAAAGAAGAATGACCTCCCCTACGGTGGTTTGATCACCGCCATGCTGAAGATAGTGGGAGTGCAAGCACTAGATATGCCCCTTTCACATGGAATATTATGATAAATCTTGGTTCCAGCATAAACAACTTTAGCTTAATTTTGGTGGGAAATTGGAGCATAGGTTGATTCCCTGTCAATAGGCCAAGAGTGTGAAGAGGGCTCGCGAGGCCGACCTATTTAGAGCCGAGGCATCAAGCTCCAGTGAGTAATCCATTTTCATTTTAAATTATATTATTTAAAATTATTTATATACTGTGTTGAATTAGTGTAATAATTTTTTGTAATATAATTGTTGTCTATTGACAGGTTTGCAAACCGACTGGAAGGCTAGGCTGAGCAAGTATTTCCATTATTTACAAGAGGACGTGATCGAGACGCACGAGATGTTGACCCGGGCCCACTTGCAGCACATGGCGTTCATGGAATCCCAAGGACTTCACCTTGAATTGAGCAAAGATAAAGAGCAAGCAAACTTCTAGTCGGTCTTCTCGGAGAGCGATGAGGATGGTGGTTATGTTGATAAGGGCTGCGATGGAAATGATGGTGATGAGGGCGGTGATGGCAGTGATGGTGAAGGTGGAGAAGAAACAGGGGTGACCAAAATAATGAGATAGACCCGAAATGGAAAACATGTTTGAAGAGATGCAATCAGATTTATACCAATTTGGATATCCTTTTAATTTGAGTGATTTTTTATTGTAGACAATATTGTGCTATCATGAATAAGAATTTGACAACTTCATGGTTTAAGAGATTTGTGGTGAAATATTTGAATCAAATGCTTTAATCTTTCAAGATTCTCAATGTTTTTGAAATTAATGTGGTACACAATTATTTGGTACAAAGAATATGTTTCTCCATCGCCAATCGGCTTATGTTGAAAGTGATATGAGTTATTTTTATGTTGGTGTGTTTAAGTTTTAGGGAAATAAATGAAATCTTTGAAATTTTAGAATTTGACCATTAGAACGGATGTAATTCACAGTTTGGAAATTCCTCTTGCCTTCATCTTGGCATGACAGAAGCAATTCTAAGCTCGGAAAGTTTGTGGCAAAATGTTACCATATGTACAGACCATATTTCAGAGCTCGAAAAGATTGACTATAAAATTTAAAATAAGCTAAGACAAACTTTCCGAACTCGAAAAGTCTATTTATGAGATCGCATCTCATTTCCTGACCGTCACAGAAATTAACAAACAAATAAAAATTCACTCAAAAAATCATTTCCTAGTTTGGAATTCCATCTTGGCCTGCAACTGAATAGCTGATCAAGGGTTTCCGAGTTTGTAAACCCTTGCCACTATAAAAAAACTGGTCGATGAATCAATTTTCAAATCCACACCCAAATGTTTAAACCCTACCAATTCATTGCGAACTCGCAAACTCGTTGTCACTTACAACATACAACAAACCCTCAATTTGGACTCAATGGTAATATGAGGAGCATAAAGGAGTGGAATTCCTAGGTCTTGAACCACCGGCATCACATATAATACAAGATTTGTTTCGCCCTTTGTACATAAACATTATGAAAATTTGCATGAAAAAGAGAAGCTATTAGATTGCTATATAGTTGATTTTTTGAAAATCTTTCAATAGTTTTTGCCGACCCCTTAGTAATTTTAGGGAGCAACATGTCGAGAAGTTTCTTTCGTGTAAAGATAGCGCTTACTTTGATTTAACTTGTCAATTTTATACGAATTTACAAGAAGTTGCAAACGGGGATTATGAGACTAGGGTTGGGGGCATGGACAATCTGATTAGCCAATGGTCTATACATAAGTTGTTAGAATACCCTAACAAACACCCCAAACATATTTCCCTGGAAGAGTTAGATGGGCCTTTGGATGATGTTTACCATAGGGAGAAGTGGTCGTTGAATAGTGATTACCCTTATGTTGAATTTGTTAAATGTTGTGTGATATATTTCGAATGCGATAGAAGGGAATTAGGAAGGCCAGAATTTTTTTATCTCAAAGTGTTGACAATTGACCAACGTATCACCTATGACATCATTGCTAGAACTCTCGTTCCCTCAAGTGGAAATGTCACCGACCCTAACTATCCCAAGCTCATTCTATTCTATTCCAGCATGAAGGGTATATAAATAAATCCTGGGGTGGAAATATTTAGACATATATTGTACATTGCGACTTCAAAATATTTGATCAAAGGCATCCCTTATGGCATTTTGATTACGCTAATAATGAAGAAGGTCCTGGGGTTGGCTATTAGCGGTTAGGAAAAAGGTCCGAAGTATTTTGACAAAACTTACTTCGAGAAGAAGGGTTGGGTTTTGTGCGATCACAAGTGGTTTCCTAAGCTTGGGGAAGCTTCCGAGGGTAATAAAAGGGCACAAATTGAGGAAGGGCTACGAATTAAGCAAGGTTAGTGACATTTGATTTTATAAAAAATTATGTTCAAATTCATTCATTTTTTAATTATAACAATTGTTCTTCCAATTAGGTACTGAAAAGGCTTATATGAAAGGATTCAAGGATTGCTATAGGTGGATGCGCAAGGAATTTTGTGCAATGAAGGCAAAGATCAAATTCATGGAAAAGTCACAAAGAGCTTACGAGCGACACATCGCGTCAATATCTTACCCACGACTCAACCGATTGACTTCGACGGTCGACCTTGAAGATGATGAAGAATGATTATCCGTGATCTAGTGAATTTGTTGAATATGTTGACTTGTACTATGTTCTACTATAATTATTTTTATGTTTTGACTAAAACTTATTGTATTATTCCGAATTGTTATGCATACTTTCCATTTGTTTTTATTGTTATTAACTAATCATTGTAATTGGTGACTGTAGGTTATGAATTTTTTATTAATAAAATTATGATAATTGAGAGGATGATATTTTTGTACAAATTAGGCTATTCAAAGATACCGAACTCGACAGATAAGATAACAAACCTGAAGGAGGATCCATATATCACTTATGATTCCTCTTCCTCACCAGTTATTTGATTTTCTTCTTCTACGGTTGATCTTCCTTCTAAAGGCTGCCCACATGCCTTCATCATAATCATTACAGCCAAGTAAATCGTGGAGACTCGTATCATCCTCCTGAAGGAAAATATCATCTTGTAATCGAACACTCGAAGTATGCTTCGCGAATCCAATGATTTCCTCTCATTCATTCTCTACGACAAAAACTCAATTTTCCTTCTACAAGGATCTCCCAACTTGGATCAACAGGGTCCCTACCATACTTGAGATGCCAAAATAAAGGGATCATCCTTCCAACCCACCCTAATTATTGTCGACAAGGGTGAATCCCAAATCCTCGGTGCGCCGACCGTTGTTAATATCCACCCACTGACATTTAAAAATGAGGACCCGTATCGTAACATAGACAAGCTCTCATATTTCTTAGATCATCCCAAAGTAACACTTTTGAGTGTACATAGAATTATCTTCACTACCCATTCCAACATGCAACGCTTCGGGGACGAGTGACACTCCATAGTTCAAAGAGAAACTTCTGTCATCAATTAATTTCATGGAAAACGTGAAACTGTAGATGTTATAACCCACATATGAAAGAATAGTTCTCAATTGTCTACGAGCTAACCATTTAATTTTCAAGAAATGTTCCCAACAACTAAATGATCTCTCAACCATGAAACAAATGTCTTAGTATGAAATTGGAGGACTTGAGCCTTATTGAAATTTGGGTGCCCCACTTGTATGGAATCCATATGAACCTCGATGTAGGGGACTACATCTTCATGGTTGCACAAAATGTAAAGATGGGCAGCAGTTAAATCTTCAATAGAAGGACTGAAAAGTTTACCCTGTCTCACCCCTATACCTTCAAAACTCCCATCATGTCTACCAATTGGAACACCAACAGATTCAACTTCCTTCATATACTAAGTACAAAAATCGATGCCCTCTTTTAAAAAAAACTTGACCACATTGCTTTATCTCCTAAATCAAATGAATACATAGGTGGACCATAATGTCAAAGAATGAGAGTGGGAAGTATGTTTCCATCCTGCATAAAACTTCAACAATCATTACTTGCAACATATCCAACTTTGAAATACTAATACTCTTGCGAAAAATCGACTTGAAAAAAACATAGCTTCGTAATGCACAGTCTTACATGTGATGGAAATGAAGCTCGAATAACAATGGCATTCAATTCCTGCAAGAGGATATGAAAATCGTGCGACTTCAACCCAACCAGTTTCAACTCTTCCACTGACACACAAGGGCTAATGTTGGACGAGTATGCACCTAGAATCTCCAGAATACTCAATATATCATGATGTGCACCTTTATGCATGCGTTAGCCAATGCATTCGACACGTTTATGATCATGTTTTGTTTGGTTGATTTCTATTTATAGTTAGGTTTATACGACAAAGGGTTTAGACGACTATTATTGGTTTTCTTATTTAAATCCCAAATTTTGTAGACTTAATTGAAGCTAGTGGACACTTTGTATCCACGTGCACCTAGATTTTCCTTTGTAATCCTACAAGTAGGTAATAGCACAGGAAGAATTAGAACTGCACAATGTGTTGAGCTGTTGTTGCACTTCTCTAATTATGGAGGCGGTATCGATGGAAGAAAACGTTCCCACCCTTATGTGACACATAGGAGGTAGTGTTAACCATCGACTACACTACGTGTCATAAGCATTAGATTTTTTGAGATGACCATTATTGCTTTTAATACTGATTTTGTGAGACGAGCTAACTGTTGGATGATTTGAAGACCATAAAGACTCCCTTTTGAAGACAATGAAGACCTGAAGAATGGAGGAGGAGATAACTACACCTAGACCAGAAAGAAGACAACAATTGAGGGCAGAGTACTCTGACCATCATGAATCACAATGAATGTGTCGCGAGTCGCGGCGGTACTCTGCCCCGATCTACTTTTTGGACTTTTTGTACTATAAATACTATCTTATCTTCTCCCCTTTAGAGCAACTTTTCTCTCTCGTTATTTCATCCATAAACCCTAGTTTTTTTCTTCATTTTCATATTGCTTTCTTCTTGATTTCATGTTTGAATTACTATTGTTAATTAGTATGGATTCTAGTAATTAAACTCATTCTTGGGAGCAATTGATTAAGGCTTCCAAGCCCATGTCCTGAGAACTCTATGTAAGCTATTTAATGCTTTGCTATTGTGTATTTATTGTGCTTGAATTTGGTTGTTGAATCCATTAATGGTATTGGAAGTTTGA
>JAULKM010030083.1:0-13711 GCA_032355605.1 Rubia tinctorum | reverse complement strand
ACCTCTTAACACATATTCTCTCATCACTTGATCTCTAATAGAAACATCATAATCCTTAATAGTTGTACGTTTCGCGGTATCATTTATAACATCAACCGAATTGAACTCAACACGAGAATATTTTTGACTACTGCTCAATTCATTAATTCTATCTTCACTTGGTTCACTCGGTCTCTTAAAAATAGATGATCCACTACTTCGAATTAAGAATTTATCCATAACCTATTTAACATCAAATAAGAAAAATATGTCAAATTGGATTATTACTATAATTAAATCACACATAAATTGGCTACATATTCAACATAAAAAATATATTCCCTCTACAAGACTACAACAGATTCAACACAAGTTACAATTCACTAGAAAATCTGATTTTCAATTCAAAATTTCACAGTATCACACCATCAACAAATTCAAGTTTCAACCCAATACGAAATATGCTATTCACATAATCACAATTCACACATATGCTATTTCATTCAATACAACTTATAAAACACAAGAAATTAAGAATAATGGCTTGGACAAATATGCTAAGTCTCAAGTTGCTCGCACCTTGTTAAGCTCGGACGTGGACGCTGGCTAAGCCGCTGAGGGAGGAGACGCCGAGACGCAGGCGGATGGACGGGCGACGGTGCTGCGGACTCACGGAAGAAGATGGAATTCAGGAACTGGGAACTGGGAAGAGCCGAGAACGTGGTATGAGATTTCTCTCAGAATGCCGATGTATTTAGGGTTTCTTATTTGGGCCGATTGGGTTTCAACCCAATTGGCCTTCCAGTTTTTTGCCTTTACGCAAATAAAACGACGTTGTTTCACTAATGGAAAAATGACATCGTTTTGTTTAGTGAGGAAACAAAAAGGAATAAAAATAAAATACATGTCTGTCGTCTTCTTCGGCAGGTCTCGCCGGAGGACTCTGCAAATTTTCAAGGGGGTGGAATCCATGGATTCCGATGGCGCATGGACCTAAATTCTAGGTCACTAGATCCTAGGGGTGGCTCCAGCCCCCCCCCCCCGCCCCCCCCCGGGTTCTGCCCCTGTCTGGAAGTGACCACTAGATGGTTGTCCCTTGGATATCGTAATTTACCTCATTACTAACCCGTGGTGCTGGGATGACGGGCTCTTAAGGCGAGAGCTTTCACCTTTACTCCAAAGAATGTTTGAAAATCTAACGTCTTATAAAGATAAGTTCATTTTGAAAAAGACATTTTTTTTAAAGTATCCAACACTCACGGTACTTTTTAACTTAAATTCCACAATCTTTAATTTGAACTTTGTATTTTTATACTATATTTCCTATGTTTTCATATTCAAATACGTCTCATTTATGTTTAACTTACTATGAATAATATTTAAATAAAAATATACAATGTATAAATTAAAACGTACAAGTTTGTTTTATAAGTTTGAGAAAGACCATTTTCCCAAGATATAGCCTAATTAGAGTGGCCAGAGACCTACAGTTTAAGTGATATTTACAATATGATATGAGATAATTCTAATTACACGAAAGCAATAAAAATGAAGTCTAAACAAGGACTTCTCTGGGGAAAAATGAAAGCTACACGAGAAGGTAAGGTGCTCTACAACTGAAACGTCTAGCAAACTCAACTCGAACTCATAGGTATAATTCCATACTGACTCAAGATAGCTTCCCGACTTGACCCAGTCACAATAATAAGCACTAAACTTGACATTTCTCATTTGCAACATGCAGCTTGCTCACTAGAGACACACGTCAGCCACACAAAATTATATATAACTACACTTTCCCGATCAACACCAAGACAACCTAAAAGTGACAAAAATGTACATTTACTCTAATTAAAATTGGGTCTATCTCCATTAAATAAAATCTCTTTCGCAAAAATATGAGACTTAACTCAATCATTTTTTTAGCGTAAAAAATTAGATGTATATATGAATCATCTTATATGTGTACGAATGCCTTTATTGCGAACCATGTTGGACAAGTTCCATCTAGTCTAACTAAAGTCAGATCCCAAGTTAATAATTGGTAAGATATGAGTTACCGATTGAGAGAGAAGAGATACTGAATGGCGTCAGGATAAAATTTTCCTTAAGATCGTTACATGGTGAGATCGGGGATCAAAGTGAAATTAATAGTACTTGTTAGAGGAGGGAGTATCAATTCTATTTCGTGGTCAAACATAAAAAACGAATTCAAGTCTAGGGACTGATATTCAAATTTCGGCAAAATGGGGGAAATGGTCAGCGGGGGCTGCGATGACTTTTTCAAAAATTAATTTTCACTTTCTCTATTCCAAATATAACTACAATTTTTCATATTATTTTCTATTAAAGTTTGACTACAAATTTAAATAAATATATAAATATTATTGAATTCATTTTTAAATATCAACTTTTAGTTTTTCATTATTACACATACGTAGGTATAAATATATTAATGGTCAAATAAATTTTTCGAATAGCGTGATAATGATAGCATTATAATTTGAAGTGGGACAGAAGGAGTAGTAGAATATTTATTCAAACATATAATTTTTAGATCCCTAATTGGAAATACCCAAATGAGTGAAAAAGTTTGCCACTTTGCCTAGACGAAGGCATACATGAATTTTCTCGATAGGAGAACATGAAAGTTACTTTATTGAGGTACATAAAAACAGAAATACATATGCTTTCTGTTCAACTAATCTACTAAGCCGAAAAATTAATAACCTACCAAAAATATTTCTAATTAATAAGTAGGGGATTAAATTATATCTTCTGTATCAATTTGCATTATACAACTCATCAAGCTTCCAGTCCTTATGCTTTTGCCGGAGAAGGAGGCGCACCGCCGGTAGTTGGTCTGAAAAAGCAAGGCGCGGCGGGACATATCGTTATAAGAAGAAGACAACTCAGCTAGCAAGAATCACTGCTACAAACTAAGGTTATGTAACACATGAAAGTGTTGCTTTAAGTGCTAAAAATGTTAAGTTTGATCTATTACAACACCTTTTCTAGGATTACATTAGGTAATGTTTCATTAGAACTAACGCAACACTTTTACAAATTCATGTAACATTTTTCAAAGATTTAAGGAACACTTTATAGACTATTGTAACATTTTAATAAGTGTTGCCGAAAAAGTACTGTTACGATAACTCTAATTTGTATTGGTGAATTGATGGAAATAAAAAGCTACATTTCATTTATAGAGAAACTTACAGTCCGACAAAAACTTTGAAAGCGTCGTAGATGCCCCATTGGGCGCCGGTTAGGGTTCCGATCATCACTATACGAAGAGGAAGGCCGCGAGTGAACAGTCCCCACATGCCGAGGCTCTTCACAGCCTGGGGAGAAAAAGTTACAGAACAGATATTGCATCAAAAACTATTTAGCCTAGAAAGGGAAAAAATTGTGCTTATATATAATGTAATCTCATTTCAACATGCAATTGTACCAACTCCTCCCTACCACAATAAACTTTCTATTTTCTTTTGTAATCCGTCCCACAAATAACTTCTTATTTGTAAATTATATATATATATATATATTCATTCAGTCTACCAAATTTATCCTCATTAAACCCCCAATTAATCATTATTTGCTACTTTTTGACACTTTCCATGACATCAAGCGTGCAAAAACTTACAAAAATTGATATTTGACGTCAAAAGATGTTTCAACATCAACTTGCATAAAAAATTGAAGCAAAAACATTTATGAAGTTTATTGGGGGACAAGGAAGTATTCATTCAATCAAAACCTCTTAATTTTGACCATAAAGTTGAATTGATGTATAAATATAAATAACAACGTGTGATATGTTGCTGGATTCATTATAACATACTCCCTCTGTTCCACTTTAAATTACTTATTTTCTTTTTCACGGTATTCAATGAGCATGTTTGACCGTAAATATGTCTAGTTACATATAATAATGTCGCATAAAAAATTGATATTTGGAAAATAGATGTTAAGATAAATTTAACAATATCTCACATAATATATTTACTGTTTATATATTAATTTATATTTAGGGTCAAAGTTTGCAAAGTTTGACTTTTAAAAAGAAAATAAGCAATTTAAAGTGGGACGGAGGGAGTATATCAGAACAAATCTGTGGAGAGAATAAACTAACAAAATCAATGAGTATATGAAACGATATTCAAGTAACTGACTAGGTAGCTGAGGTAATGAGGCACCAGATACAGACTAACAGAAGTCTGTAAGAGCATGTGCAATGAGGGTTTTAAAGTGAGTTCAATTAAAAATTGGAACCAAATAGGAACTAAATGGGGACAATTTCCCCCACAATGGGGGACTGAATGCGGTTGGAACCAAGTCCAACCGCGGGCCCGGATTGTAAATTTACAACCGGTCCAATTCTGACCATGGCAGGAAGCACATGAGCTTGTTCCCATTCAGCGTGCATGCTGCATTTTCTTTGCATGCTTGGCCACGTGGCGCCCGCTGGTTGGGCCACGTGGCCACATGCATACCACATTATTTTTAAAAAATTTTGCATAGACACACGGCGCGCTCTCATGCGGCTACGTGTCCAAACCTAATAATTTATAATTATTTTTGAAAATTCTGGAAAAAAATTGAAAAAATTCTGAAAAAATTGAAAATTTTCTTTAAAAATTCTAATTTTTTGTTAAAAAATTGAAATTAAATTTTGGATTTTAAAAAAAAAATCAAAATTACATTCTTTAAAAACATATATGTGTTTCTTTTGTTTAATTATGATTCATAAAATAAATTTTACAAATTGAAATTAATTTCAAAAATGAGATTTTAAAAAACAAAACCATATTCAATAATTATAGGTGTATTATTAAATTTCACATTTAAATTTATTTTGTTAGGTAAAATTTATTTGAATTAATTATTAAACGTATAATTAATGAGTAGGATGGTAGAAAAAATTATTAAACAACAATACAATTAAAAACAAAGTGCATAACATTAATTTATGAACAAAAATAAAATAATAAAATTAAAACGTAAAATTAGAAAATGAACAAAAATTATAACATTGAAGTGTATTATTAAATTTTACATTTCAATTTATTTTCAGTAAAATAATATATTTGAATTAATTATTGAAGGTAGAATTAATGAGTAAGGTAGAGAGAATCAAGTGGGGTCCATGGAGTGGTTTTCACCATTGTGGAGAAAAAAATTGAATGTTTTAGTTGTGGTTTGAATTGGTGAGGTGGAGGAGAGGGATTGATTATTTAATTAACTGAAATCACAGAAGTGGTTTGGGAGTGGTTAGACCATTGTACATGGTCTTAGAGTCAATCATCTGCAACTCGGTAATGGTGCCGCCTCTATTTTAAGGTTTCCGTAACAGAAAAATATGGGTGGTATGAGTGGTGTGGGAAAAAAAATCCAAAAATCGAATCAAAAATTGAATTATCCAAATTCGAATAACATGAACCAAATTAAATATACGATTTTTAAATATTTGATTGAATAAAGCGAATTATGAGTATGGTTTTTGGATCGATTTTGGATATTAGAACTCAAAATGAAACCCGAACAGAATATCGAATTGTAATTAATTGAATATATATATAATATTTAAATTTTAAAACAACAAAACTAAATTTATAAATAAATTTAATTGGAAAATTAATCATTAAATTTAAAAAATTATCTCCAAACTCTAAAATCTAAGTAAGTTTGGGAAAATAATTAAATAACACAAGTTAGCCAAAGTTAATTTGTGAAGTGTTTGAAAGTGAATGTGAATGTGGAATGGTTGAAAGATTGAAGAATGTGAAGGTTTTTACGATGAACATTAAAACGAACTATTTTTATTTTATCTTAAATGTAATGTTAAAATTGTTATTGTTGAATTTATATTGTACTTGATAGGTTTTATTTTAAAAACCTGATTTTGATGATGTAGAAATTAGATTGCATATTTTTATTTAATTTTTAATTAAGTTTTAAAATTTTAGTAATTATTTTTTAAAAATAACACACAATTCGGTTTATTCAGGTTGAATTCAGTTTCAAAACGAAATCGAATTTCGAATTCGGTTAGGATAATTCGGGTTATTCGGATCGGTTTCGGTTTTGATTTTGGTTTTGGTTTTAAACTTTTTAGGGGCAAAACTAAATAACAAAATACATCAAAAATCGATTAAACCGACCCGACGTATGAGCCAACCGGAACCTGATCACCCCAAATTCGTTTTCTCCACCTAATTTTAAATTGTTGAATAAATCATCAAATCTTCTTGAGATTATGAACATTACCTGACCAAAAGAAGAGTCTGTCTCTTGAAAGACGGTCTTTCCATAAGTTATAGAAAAATCAAGGTTTAAAGTGTAAATTAGAAGAAATTAAAATAAAATTTCCGGGTTGTAAGAACCGGGTTATAAAATTTATAACTACTACACGTTGCATAATAAAACTTTAATATTGCAACAATGACATTTTACCTTTTTTTATTATAATTAAACCCCGTCTTTCCATAAGGCTATGGAAAGACCGTCTTTCCCAAAACTTTGTCCCAAAAGAAATTGAAAATTGGTCGTAAAATAAAGAGTTTAATCACGTTCAGTGGGGCAACCAAAACACAATTTAAGAGCGGATGAATTACACTGATAAATTATTATTTTTTCGCACACATAATTTGACATTTAAAAAATATATTTTTTTGAATACTTAATTTTAATAAATTCTAACACATATATAATCATTAAAATTAAATTAATTTTTATAATTACACAATATATCATGTTAATTACTAAATTAAGAAGAATGTAAATAAAATATTGATTTATTTTTAAAAAAATATCACCATCACAAATCAATTTATACCTAATCAAAACCATATACACATACACATATATATTTGCAATCAATTTAAATTAACAACATAATTAAAATCAGTATATACCTAATGACTTGATATAATAATTAAGTTAAATATATATATATATACCTAATTAAGGATTGAGATTTTCTTAAATGTATTACCTAATATATACTTAATTTATACGTAATAATACATAATATATACTATATATATAATTCAAACATAAGTAACCTAAATACAAATACAATACACAGAGGAGTGTACATAAAATATATGCTAGTGTAGTACCTGCATATTAGGGGAAGCAGACTATAAATAAGAAAAGGTTTTGATTAAAAAAAACAAAGGTAGCAGTACTAGCAGACCCAAATTATGGGCACTGCCAGTTAAGGGCTCAACCAGAGTTGGGCACCAGGTAAATTTTTCTGATTTTGGGTGTTTGGGTATTTCTAATTTTGGGTTAAAAAGCACAAATGTTCTTTTTTTTACTGCCTTAAGAAACTAAAACGACGTCATTCCACTAAAACCAGAACGGCGTCGTTTTGATTCTAAAAGCAGAAAAAAATAATAACCATTTAACCCACTAAACGACATCATTTTAAGCATTGGGTTAAATAAAAAAAGAGAGCACAGTATTGTCTTCTCCGAGATGCTCTAAAGAAACGGGGCAGAGTAACTTTGTAGGCGTGGCGGAACTTGGATTTCCGGTTGCGCCCTAGGGCTAATTTCGCTCCACCGGAACCTAGGAGTGACGCCAGTACCTCCTCGCCTACCCCTGGTTCTACCACTGACGGTGTTGGCATAATTGTATCGGTTCACTATTACGATGGTAAGTCTAAGCAGACTAAATTTGAATGTTGAGAAAGAGTCAGTAGAGGCGGCATTTTCATAAGATTATGTACAATTCTCATTGGTTTTTACCTTAAACGTTGTTATCATTTATAAAATTTAAATATTGTATTTTAAAAGTTAAAACGAGAAATAATATGTATTTGAATGTCAAAATAAAATAATATATAATATAAAAAATATTTTTAAAATTTTTAAATTTAGTATTCCCTCTGTCCCAGCTGTTTTCACAGCAAGAGAAAGAGGGAGTAAAATTTTTAACTTCATAAACTACCAAAATTACCATTTTTTTCACCCCTCCATCATCCACCACTGCAGCCTTCCTTTCTTCTTCCACCATCCACCACCGACAACAACCACCATCCACCACCACCATAACTACCACCCACCACCCCACCGCAGGCCACCATCCACCACCACACCCCTGCAACTTACACCACCACCAACACCGCACAAAACCCCCCTCACCACATTTGTAACTTCTACCTCCACCACAACCTCACAAAACCCTCCACCACCACCTCACAAAACCCCCACCACCCCTGTAACTTCCACCACCACCACCACCGCATAAAACAACCCGCCACCCCTGCAACTTCTGCCTCTACCACCACACAAAACCCAATGAAAATTCAACCCCAGTCTAACTCTATAAAACCCGACGGGAGAAGGGAGTGACAAAAATCCAGAGTAATGAGAAAAAGAAGGTGAATCAGAAAAAGGAAGAAATTGAATCGGAGAAGAGGAAGAAATTGAATCGGAGAGGAGGAAGAGGAGGAAGAGGAGAAGGGCCGGGAGGAGTAGAGTTTTGTCATCGGGAGGATGGAATAGCAAGGCAAACCGGCTGATGATGGTTGAAGAGACCCACTTATGCACCTGAAGGATGGGAGTGTTTTAGGGAAGAGAGTAAATAGGGAGTAAATAAGGAGCGTTTTAGGGGTAAAATTGTCTTTAGTTTAGGTGAAACTTTCTTTAAAGGGAAAGTGTGCAAATTCAGCTGAGACAACCCAAAAAGGAAAGTGTGCAAATATAGTTGGGACGGGGGGAGTATGTAATTTAAAAAATAGAGTGTATAAGGTAAGAAATAAGTGGCCAGTCATAATGTTATGGACATGCCGTCTGTCAGGAGACCCACTCTTGAATGTTAAAGCAACACTAAACTTTGAAAACACTATTATAGTAGAGTGAGTTCAAATTCCATTATACTTTTAAGTTTATTTATTCTATTATGATTCAAAAATTTATTTTTCTTTTGAACTTTTAGTTTTTAAACATTTTATGACTTTAGACTAGAGTTTCTAGTTTCTATGCTTTGGAATGAACATCTTTAAGGTACTTGAATTAGTGATTTCATTTATATGATAATGGGTGTGATGATTTTGATTAGTTCTCGTGATTGTATCGGTACCGTGAATTGGTGTTTGACTGTAATATAAATTTTTTAAATTTCGATTGTACTATGGGTTCAGATGAACTACCAAAATCGGAATTGTAACTAGTTTTGCTTTTGATAGATTTTTTAAATGGAAAACTGAGCCACTTGACATCGGTAGGATTTCTGTTCTAGTTTTGGGTCACCCGATGTTGGGTACAGTTTTGATTCCCGTTTTAGGTAAAACTTAAGACTTCGGTTAATAAGAACCAAAGTCAAAAGAAGACTTTTTACTGCAGCTCTTTTTACTTCAGTTATTTTTTTGTCCAGAACCAAAGTTAAAAGTACTAGGGAACCTAAGTTAAAAGTCATTTCTCTAGTAGTGTTACATGTCGATCATATTATTTAAGAACTTGCTATTGTGTTGTAGATTAATCGAATCCCTCATTCATTAAAGGTTTCAAAGCATGCTATAGATGGGTGTATGATGAAATATCTGGTTTAAGGGAGCGGATTCAGAAACTTTAACACAATCAGCGTGCTCTTGAGCGAACTAGGGCATCTTCTACAACATCTCGCCTTAAGCTTGCCGCATCCCTTTAAAGTCATGAAGTCGTGTCGTCTCTAGATATGTAATGAGAATCTGGAATATTTGTCATTTGACTAGTTGAAACTTAGATTTGGTTCGTACTAATTAATCGTTTATGCGATTGGACAGATATATATATATATATATATGGTATAACTCTTCTAATTTTCATTTATGTATAGAAACATTTATTGGCTTAAATATGGTTGTCTGCATTACCTTTCTGTGTACATTTTTTGAATATGAGAATTTCTGATGAAATGACTAGAATATCAACAATTTACCATAAGAGCCGAATCACTTCCGAACTCAAAAGTGGCTTCGTGGTTCAAGCCAAAAAAATTACAACCAATAGAATGAAAACATCATCATCTCCAAACTATGTCTTCTTCAATTTCTTCTTTTTCCTTTTTCTCTTGTTGATTTTTCCACGTCCATCAATCAACATTCCTTCACCGTGCTCGGTACATCCTAGGAAACCGTGCAAACTTATCTCAACCTCCTTCAGTAAATTAACATCGTTTTTTTCCTATTTGAGTATGTTGACAAAATATGATAATATCTTCCAAGTCAAATTCTTCAACAAAAGTTCTCTTACCATCTACAATAGTCTCCCACCGAGGATCGATATGATCTTTGACATAGAGCACTTTGGTGAGCTTGAGAAGCCGGTATGAAAGGATCTTCCTTCCACCCGACTCGACTACGATCCACCAAGTGAATCCTAACTCCTCAGTTATTTTTCCGGTGTTTACATATACCCATTTTCATTGAAATATAGGAACTCATACTGTCACGTAATCAACTCCCATATGCCACATATGGTACCAAAAGAATTTCTGAGCATACATGGGATTGTTTTCATTTTCACTAGCAATATGTAAAGCCTCGGAAACTAGGGACACCCTACTGTTTTGGGTTACACCCTTGTCATCCATGGATTTCGTAGCAAAAGTGAACCATTAATGTCGTAACCTCCATATGCACAGGGGTCTACGCGCTAGCCATTTCACTGTACTGGGATGATTACCAATCTTGAAGTGATCTCTTAACAATAAAGCAAAGGTGCTAGTTTAGTTTTTAAGAGTTTGTACTTCATCGAATGTTGGATGCATCAATCTCATCGTGCCCATGTGGATCTCAAGATAGGGTAAAATATCCTCATGTTTTTAAACTACGTAAAGGTGCGTTTAACATAAATCTTACGAAATAGGGTTTACAAGCTTACCCTACCTAACCCCTTGCCCACCTAACCAACCGACATGCCTTGAATTTGGAACACCAACAAAATCTACCCCTTTCAAATAATCAGTACAAAACTCAATTACCTTCTCAGCCACATAACGTTGGACAATACTTGCATCAGGCCTGTTTCTGTTTTAACAAAATATTTGACGATTTTCATGTACCTCTCGAATGGGTACATCTATCTTAAGAAAATAGGACCGCACAACTTGATCTCAAGTACCAAATGAACTATAAAATGTTACATTATATCAAAAAAAATAAGGGGAAAGTACATCTCCACCTGACACAAAATTTCAACGATCATCGCTTGCAACCAGTCCAGCCTTGCAACATTAATATTTTTCGAACATATAGACTTGAAGAACAAACAAAATTTTATAATGCACAACCTAAGATGAGATGAAAAAGTTTACCTAATGGCAATGGCATTCAATTCCTGCATGTGGTTGTGGTAGACATGGTATTTCAATCCAACCAACTTCGACTTTGTTAGGGACACACATGAACTTATCTTGGACAAATAAGCACCAGGGACCTTCATATTGCTCAGCATCTCACAATACGATTTCTTCTCTGACTCTAACATCAAAAAACAATCACGAGGGAGGTAATAATCATCACCACTTTTAAGTGACCAAACCCTTTTCAATCCCCATTTCAACCAGTTCAAGCTGAGCCTTCAACCTATCATTTGTTTTACCTGGGGTATTCAAAAATGTCCCAACAAAATAATCGCACACATTTTTCTCAATGTGCATAACATCAAGACAATGATGAATATCCAAGTGCTTCCAATAAGGGAGCTTAAAAAATTATGGAGCATTTATTCCTACTTCCTTAAACTAATGTTTTCTGCTTTCTGTTCCCAAAATTGTTAGGAAATTCTCTAACTTTTTCATACACTTCAACGCCCGTTAATGGTAATGGTGGACCTCTTGTCTCAACTTCCCCATTGAACCACTTCTTCGTCAACCGCCAAGGATGTCAACCAGGGAGAAACAACCAATGGCCTTGAGAAAAAGTCTTGCAACCGTGTTTCAAAAGACAAAATGATGTCTCCCTCTCACACACGAGGCAATCAAAGTTCTTTTTCAACGAATACCCAGAAAAATTACCATATGAGGGGAAATCGTCAATAGTACAAAATAAAAAGGCTTTCATTGTGAAAATTTCTTCATTGCTACCATCGAAAGTCCAACCATCTACGTTGAACAAAGTTAACAAGTCATCGGCCATAGTAGCAAGATAAGTGTCTGTATCATTACCTAGCTGCTTTGGCCCAGAAACCCTCATAGATAACAACATATACTTCCATTTCATTGATAGCCATGGTGAAATATTATAAATCACAAGCATAACAAGCTAAGACTATGTGAGCTGCTCATGTTACATTCATTCCATCAGTTGAAATACCTAATCTTAAATTTCAGGACTCAGAACCAAACTCGAGGTACATAACATCAACCCTATTTCATTGCTCACCATCCGACGCATGTCTAATAACGTCGTCCACAAGCCGATCTTTTTCAGCATGCCTACACAATAAATTTTGTATCTTCCTTAAAAGAAAATAACTTCTTCAATCAAGGAATGTTCGGGAGATATTATAGAACTTTGGCATAAGTCCTTTTCTTCAAATTCACTACATCCTCTGCATAAACCTCGATTGCACTACTCATCATCTTGTACCAAGAATCACTACATACACGGGCATCGATCTCGGTCTTTATCATCCCCCTTATACAACATAAAATCATTTAGACATGCATGTATTTTTTTTCCAATTCCAATCCCATTTGACAAAATATAATTTTCGCAGCATAAGATCTATCAGGCATCCGATTACCTTTGGAAAGAAAATCCCTTAACAATTGAAGAGCCTCCGTCATGCCTTTATCAGTCCACCCAAATTCGACATTCAAATTTATCATTTTCAAATTGGCACTCAAAACAGAATGTTCAGAACCCTCATACAATGCCGCACTTTTGTCATTATGCAACGCTTTTAGGAGCCTCGACTTACCATGGAAATCTCTAGCAACTTCTTCCACCATTTCGTCAAACTCATCAAAACTGTTGGGTTCTTTATTCGAATAAACATCACGGTTAGCCGTGTCAACCTCCCCATGCCATACCCAACAAGTGTAGATAGTTTGAAATCCTCTCATGGCAAGATGCTCGTACCAAACCATTTTTCGATACATGTTCATAATCTAGAACAATAAAAGATTTAACCAAAGAGATGCATTCCGGAATTTTCTAATATTTCTACCTATGAGCTCCATTTGATCAATAACCAACCAGCTACAATGAAATATCATATGCAACTCATTATTTACCTCAACACACAACAAATCACCTAATTATTCAACTTGTTTGATTAATACTCAACCATCCTAAAGCATTCACATTAATTAACAACAACCCATTAAAAACACATTATAAATTGAGTCAAGGTTTCATTTACTAATATACAAACATTAGGTTTTCAATAACTCCAATTTTCATCTCATTATAACTCAAATGTTGTGATATTTTGAAAACAAAGAAATAATGGTCGTTGCACTAATTATGGCCATTTTTATATGTTCCAATTTTGAACTCGTACCCAAAGAGCTACCAACAACTATGACACAGTTCCTCAGAACCCGTACTCCCCATCTTATGATAGTGTAGCATGTCTTAGAGGCCTTTTCCGAGTTTGGAACATATAGAAAAGAAAGGCGGTTTGATTTGACCTCAAATGCATGTGTTTTCTGGAGCATTTAACATCTCTTTTGTAATCATTTTGTGGTAAGATTGCTAGATTTAGGTAGGTTTACATCATAAGGGGTT
>JAULKM010030063.1:0-13712 GCA_032355605.1 Rubia tinctorum | reverse complement strand
AATCCCCCCATGAAAATCCCATGGTTATCTTAGCGATTATTGGAACTTCCTTGGTAAAAAGGGTCTTCGTTGATGCTGAAAACGGGGTCGAAATAATGTTTATGAGTTTCTTCGATCAGTTGGAAATTGGACATGTAAACTTGAAGAAGTTGACTTTGCCATTGTCAGGGTTTATAGGGAAGATGGTTTATCCAATTGGCAGAGATAACTCTGCCTGTAAGAGTTACCGATGGAAATAAGGGAGTCACATGCATTACAATTTCGCGATAATCGATGCCTTCTCCCAGTATAATGTGATACTTGGGAGACCTTGGATGTGTCAGGCTTGGGCAGTAGGGTTTCCATATCATTTGATGATGAAATTCCCAACGGAAAGGGGAAAACCGTCAATCCGCGGAGATCGGGCAGTTGCTCAAAGCTGCAACTACGAAGCGTTGCGGGGAACAGGGAAAGCAAGAAGCGTAACCATGATACATGGAAAAACTAGCCCAGGGGACACGAAACAGCTTTCCATTCGAAATATTGGGACAGTAGCTATGGGGAAAATGTTGCCCGAAGAGGTAAAGCAGGAGTTGAAGAATTTTCTGGATCAATATTTCGATGTATTTTCCTAGGACACGTTAGATTTGACAAGAGTATCAGCCCACTTGGTGGTTTATAAACTAAATGTCGACCCTTCAATGAAGCCGGCCAAAAAGAAGATGAGGATGTTCACCCCAGAGTGGGTCGAGGCAATCAGATTTGAAGTGGAGAAGCTTCTTAAAGCAGAAGTGATCGAAGAAGTTTTCTACCCATTATGGTTGGCCAACCCAGTCCCGGTCCCAAAGGTAGATGGGACATGGCGTATGTGTATCGACTTCACAGACTTAAACAAGTATTGTCTAAAAGATAGTTACCCGCTAACTTCAATGGATCAATTGGTGGAAGCGATAACGGGATATCAGATCTTAGCCTTTTACGACGCCCACAAGGGTTATCATCATATAGTGATGGTGAATAAAGACAAGGAGGAGACCTCATTCATAACAGACACGGGCACTTTCTGCAACAAGAAAGTGTCATTTGGTTTGAAGAATGCATGAGCAACTTACGGGTGGTCATCAGAAGTTGACGGGGTCATTGGCAGCGTTGAGTTGATTCTTTTCGAAAGGAGCTGAAAAACACTTGCATTTCTTTGATGTCCTTCGAAGAGCTAAAATTTTTGAATGGACAGAAGAATGTGAAAATGCTTTTCTGAAATTGAAGGAGCATCTAAGAACCTAACCTACATTGATGAAACCCGATAAGGGAGAAGTTTTGTACTGTACATCTTATCCTCAACTCCAGCCACTGGTGTTGTACTTGTGAAGGAGAAGGAGAAACAGCAGCACCCCATTTACTTTGTCAGCAGAGCTTTACATTTCCTAGAGATGAGATATATGGTTGTTGAGAGATTGATTTTGGCACTTGTACGCGCAGCTCGAAGACTTCGACCTTACTTCCAGGGTCATACCATATTAGTACTCACTAACTATCCCATCTAACAAATACTTCAAAAACTATAATCTTCCTGGAGAATGATGAAATGGGCTGTAGAATGATGGGAGCATGATATAAGGTTCCAACCTAGGGTGTCAATCAAAGGGCAAGCCTTAGTTGATTTTCTTGTGGAAATCACAAAATTAATTAAAGGAAAATATGAAGTAGAGAAGGAAGGGATGGGGAAATTGTTCGTAGATGGTTCATCACATTCGGGGGGAAGCGGAGCAGGGGTATTGCACTCTAGCCCCTATGTCACAGACTAACCTTATGCCATATATTTTAAATTTAAAGCCACCAACAATGAGGCAGAATACGAGGCCTTGATCACAGGTCTTCGTTTGGCTAAAGAAATGAGGGTGGAAGATGTGTAAATATTCAGTGATTCGCAGATCGTAGTAAATCAAGTCAGTGGGGAATATGAAGCCAGAGAAGTTAGCTTACAACGGTATTTGGAGGTGGTTAAACCCCTGTTAAAGTGTTTTCAATCATACGTGCTTACGCAAGTTCCTAGGGAAGAAACCCACAAGGTGGACACTTTAAGCAAGTTGGATTCCTCAAACTTGGGGGAATTAACCCAAAAGCAGGTCCTTTTTGAGACTATATCATCAAATTTTCAAGGAGATAGTTGTGACGGCTATCGATGAAGGAGAAACCTGAATGACCCCGATTGCCAGGTACTTACAAGAGGGAACACTCCCAGAATACCCTACAGAAGCTATAAAAGTTCTACTCAAAGCACCCCGATTTTTTATACAGGGGGACTTCGTATCGGAGGGGATACTTGCAGCCTCAGCTTCAATGTGTCACACCCTGCAATGCGCAGTATCTGATACAGGAGGCTCATGAAGGTGTTTTTGGTAGCCACCAAGGGGCTCGTTCGATGGCTAGGAGAATAGCCGAGCATGATATTATTGGCCAACGATGTTTGATGATGCAAACCGGTATATTCTAGCTTGCAACCAATGCCAAAAGCATGCACCTATAATTTACATTCCCTAGTCGGAGATGATCAACATACACAGCTCATGGCCTTTTGACAAATGGGGAATTGACTTGGTTGGACCTTTCCCTGAAGCTCCTAGAAGGTTTAAATATCTCATTGTGGCGATTGACTACTTTACTAAGTGGGTCAAAGCTATACCGTTGATAAACATCCAAGGGAGGTCTGTTGTCTCATTCTGTTGGAAGAACATTATTTGTCACTTTGTTATTCCCAGGGCGATCATTACTGACAACGGAACTCAGTTCGCGAATGACCATTTAAGAGTTGGTATGAAAAGTTCAAAATTAAGTTAAAAGTGACATCAGTATACCACCCACAGGTCAATGGTCTGGTTGAATTTATTAACCGTACCTTAGTTAAAGGTATTAAACCAAGGCTGGAGGGAGCTGTAAGTAATTGGATCGAGGAGTTACCTAGTGTGTCATGGCCATACCGAACGACTGAGTCTTCTACCATAGGGGACACCCCTTACGACCTGGTATTTGGCTCAGAGGCAGTAATTTCGACAAAAAATGGTGTCCCAAGTCCGAGGATGCCAGCAACAAAAGAAGGCAATGATAACAACCGCCTTTTGGACCTTAACTTGGTGGAGGAAAGAAGGGCCCTAGCTTCAATTATAGAGGTTAAGGTCAAGGAGAAGGTCAAGCAATACTATGATCGAAGGGTGAAAAAAGTCCAATTTTCCATAGGAGACCTCATAATGAGGAAAAATGAGAAGAGCAGCAAAAAACCAAAAGGCAAGCTGGCCCCGAATTGGGAAGGACCCTATCGGATTCTCGAAGTTCACCGAGGAGGAAGCTATACGCTGGGAACAATAGACCGAATACCAAGGAGGTGGAACATAACCAACCTTCGGCAATACCACCAACTATGAGAGAAACTTGTGCTAAATGGAAGGGATGTGTGGTAGAATAGCTAGTTTTTAAAAATGTAGTTCCCAGATTTGTATGCCCCGCGCAGCAATTGGGTGACTGAATGAAATTTTGATACCTGTAATGATGTTTAAAAAGACCAAAATTCGCTCTTAAGCGATCGAACGAACACTAGGTCTTAAGTAATCAAATGAATATTCACTCTTAAGAGATCGAACGAATACTCGCTCTTAAGCGATCGAACGAACATTCACTCGCTCTTAAGCGATCGAACGAACATTCACTCGCTCTTAAGCGATCGAACGTACATTCGCTCTTAAGCGATCGAACGTACATTCGCTCTTAAGCGATCGAACGTACATTCGCTCTTAAGCGATCGAACGTAGATTCTCTCTTAAGTGATCGAATGAACACTTGCTCTTAAGCGATCGAACGAACACTCGCTCTTAAGCGATAAAATGAACACTCACTCTTAAGCGATCGAACGAACACTGGGTCTTAAGCGATCAAACAAATACTCGTTCTTAAGCGATCAAATGAATACTCGCTCTTAAGTGATTGAACGAACACTGGATCTTAAGCGATCGAACGAATACTTGCTCTTAAGCGATCGAACGAATACTCGCTCTTAAGCGAGTGAACGAACATTCGCTCTTAAGAGATCGAACGAACATTCTCTCTTAAGTGATTGAACGAACATTCTCTCTTAAGCAATCGAATGAACAATCGCACTTAAGCGATCGAACAAACACTCGCTCACACTTAAGCGATTGAATAAACCTTTGCTCTTAAGCGATCGAACAAACATTCTCTCTTAAGAAAATGAACATTCGCTCTTAGGCGAATGACCTTTCGCTCTTAAGCGATCGATCATTCGCTCCTAAGCGAACAAACGCTCCTAAGCATACAAACTTTTGCTCTTAAGCGATTTACCACCCGTTCTTAAGAAATCTATCATTTGCTCCTAAGCAATCGAATATTCGACCTTAAGCGACCCAATATTTGCTCTTAAGCAATCAAACATTCATAATTACCAAACCAACTCTTTCAATATTTTGATTAGTCAGAGACAATTATAAAATGGTGAATAAAAAGAATTGTAGCAACAATAATAATAATCATTTATTTCTTCATGCGAAAGGAATTTTTTACAGGAACCAACAATTATTCCCTCTTAAGCTACAAGTAGTTGGTTAACCAGCGATTTATGGATTTAGCTAGACCATTCCACATTTTTGGGTTCCAACCCGGTCACAAGAATGAATACTGATTGATCTCACCCTCTGAAGCTTGGGGGCATTACAGGCACATTGCCTTTGCCGTGATATTAAGTCTTCAGACGGTGATATAGTCTCCTCGTCATCATAAATATATATTGGCCAATCACCATCATTGCCATAAGCTACTGCGGGAATCTCTTGGATACCCTCATCGATGCAAGCTGAGGTTAGAGTCTCTCCCTCAGGCCTAGCTCGAGAGGTTTTATTCGAAGGCTACCATTAGGATGAGATTCACCCAACTTACTCTTAGAACAAAACTTATTCCCAGGCTAAGTCTCCCCCTTTGAAGGTCTCGTAGAATGTTTCTTCTTTAGAGGTTACACCCGCGAAGGATTTTTTGATGAATTCCCCTTCGAGGAACCAGCTTGAGACCAAAGCACTCTCGCCAATCGTGAATAGTGTTATACATGGCGTAATTGGCAGATTCCCAATCCAAACTATTATTCAGCATATCTTTCTCAGCATTGTACAAAAAATTGGGAATATCATTGATAAGATCCATATCGAGGACACCATGAGATAACCCATATGCTTAATGACTATCAGAAAAGGCTTCGATGGTAGCCGTTTGTTTTGACACTTGACACAGAACCCAGGAGTTTTGAACTACAAGCTCCTGATAGAGGTGGGTATCGCTATCGATGACCTTCTGTAAGTGAACTACCTCTTCTCTAAAGTGCTTGTTAAATTTCACGGCTTCAGCAACCTGAGATTCGAGCCTTCTAATCTCATCTTGATAGTATGTGATATCCCTCCTTAAACTCAAAGTACGATATAGCCTAGCATCAGTGAGACAATCATATAAACTGGAATATTTGCTCATTATCTCCCGTAAAGCGTTTTGATGATCCATCTCAGTATCACTGCAGGCCTCATCTACTACAGAAAGGGCAATACCGGTTCCATCGGTCCTCATATCTCTTTGTGCCTTGCTAAGGAGATCCTTAATCGAAGGATGACTACCATCATGCCATGAAGATAGCTCCTTATTTTCCATGGATAAATCATTAGTTACTCGGGTTGCTTCAGTAAGGGTTTTCGAAAATTCTGCTCTAATCCTAGATAACTCTTAGGTGGACCTCTCCATCTCATCTCTCAGAAGCAAGTTCTATAAAAAAAATAAGCGAGTCAAATACTTGAATATAAAAAAAGAGAAATCTGTCAAAACATAGAATATATATATATATTAAGATCGATGACACAATTGTTTGAAGATGGTTACAAAGGAAAAACTAAGAAACTCATACACCTCTTTCCTCGGTCCCTATGCTAGGATGGGTCCCTCGTAAGGTATAACAGTTTTGACCTCTCTGTCTTCCTAGACGTTGTCGATCAGGCCATCCCTCTCCTTAGAATAACCGTCCTGAACACCTCCCCTTGCCTTCGAAGACGTAACAGAGGCATTGATTTTCTGAAGATCCTCTGCTAAATGAAACTTCTTCGCCATTTTCACACGGCTAAGAAGTTCAGATTGGAAGCCGTCGAGGCTAGTAACCTCGGCCCACCTCGAACGGATCTTCTCCTTCCCATCTTCGATGACATAACCTTGTAGAGCCTCATCTTGCTCAGCATAAAGGTGCTCAGATACCCAACTGATGGCTTCTGAACGTCCACATTGCTTTGAAGTCTTTAGAAGATCTAGAAAGAAATCGTACATATCTTGAGAACCCATCAGCTTATCGGTGTAACACTCCAATTTGTGCTTGTTGAGCCTCAGCAGTGCACTTCTTTGAAAGGCTCCTTTCCCTATCCTTGTACCTCTTCAGGCTCTCTTGATGGTCTTTGATCTCCTTCTGCATCTTCAATCTCTCATATTTGCGAGCAGCTTCAACTGCGGCCTCAATAGGGTCGTGCATAAGAGGAAGTAGTTGGCTAGCAACTGATTACAAGGCCGACTGAACCGCCATCACCACCTGAGCAAAGGAATAGAATGGATTAGCTTAGAAAACCAAACTAAACCAAAAAGGAAGCAGACAATAGCACACTGAGGGATCGCCTCCTAGTTCCCCAAGGAATCCTAGAGACAAATCATCCTTGCTTGTCGGATCATGAGGGGAAGTGGGGTTTGGACCATCTGAGATAATAACAGTCTCAGTTCTTGGCCTCTTCGAAGGAATTTCAAGCACAGAAGGTCTTTGGTGGGCAGGGGTAGGAGAAGACTGCCTTGCATTCACCCTGGGACAAAGGGACAGGTCCTGCTCGAGCTCATTCACGAAGTCATCTGCGCCTCCCACTACATAAAGAACCCCAGTTACATAGAGAAAAGAAGAAGGAATTCAAACTCATGAGTGTCATCTTAAAAAAAACCTTCAGAAGCATATGAAAAAATTACCCCTTCGACAGGCACATCCTCATAAAGGGTCAAAGGGCTAGAAAGCTCAGGGTACAGTGGCCTATCATTACTCCTTTTCCCCTATCACTTGGAGATGACGCTCTCAGATTTGTTTCAACAAGGCTTCGGTGACTTTCAGAAGCGTATATATCATCATAAACCCACTTGGGCCAAACAAAGGGTTTTGCGCCTTTTGTTTCAGGACGATATGTCTTAACATCCAAGGGCTCTAGTCCCCAAAGACGTTCTACATACTCATGCATACCCTCAAGAACAGCGTAATTCCTTTTCCTTGTTTCAACGACGACATTGGGATTCCATCGAGGGGTTCGGTAGACTGAACAATCAAAAGTCAAGGCTTTATCCTGCCACCCCGCGTTATTGGAGAGAGAAAGGATGAACCTACGCCCAGGTAGTCTATTGGCGAGAGTGAAAGTTCCTCTAATATCTCTATTACCAATCAACAGTATACAACTCTAAATAATTCATATCGAGGATCTACTCCCATTATTATAGTCTGAAGTGGGAGGAGAAGCCATACAACTCTAAACAGTATACGGCTCTAATTTATCGCAGTAAGAGACGAAGGAGAAAAGGGGGAATTATTATAGTCTGAAGTGGGAGGAGAGCCATAGAAACTTACTTTTAAGGAATGGAGGAGGAGAATAACTTAGGGGCTGAAGATTGGAGTTGAGGTTGAAGTTCATGTTGAAGGAAGCTCGAGATATAACCTACAGAAAAAGAAGACGACTGATAAAGAGAAGGGATTTTAAGGATAATAAAGGCAAAAGAAAAAGAAGGAAAAAGGGGAATAATGATTGCCTCGGGAAGAGAAGGCATAAAAATACAAAAAAGAGTGTTGATTCAACCTACCAGACCTACTTACGCGCCAAAAATCCAGCCATTAACACTCCCCCGTGCGCCCATAGAACTTCCAAGATTCCAACTATTTGAAAAAGTCTAAGTGCTTATCCGAAAAAGTTAAGCTTCGAAAGCTAAAAAACTTGGGGAGTCTTTTACTTCATCGAAGGTCACAACCACATGTTATAGCCATCGAAGGAACGAGTTCTTGATGATTCAGCATAACCTTCGATGAAGCAAAAACTCCAAAGAGCGGAAGATCACTTAGATTTTCTGGGGGGCCTTCGATAGCATAGTAGGGTAAAGGACAATATGGGTTAGAACATTAAGGCCTAGTTAAAAGGCCCCAAACTCAGGATGGGCCTTAGGCCTTTCTATGAGGGCTCACCAAGGAACTTCTCTATAAGAGGAAAGAAACTAGGTTTTAAACCAAAGATTAGGGTTCGAGGGTAACTATAAATAGGGAGGTAAGTCTTCTATTTGAAGGGAACTGTTTCATTGCCTATTCTTGCCTTTTATCTTATCATCTAGCCGAGTCGGAGAATCTCCCCCGGATTCCTCCGGGGTTTTGTTTCTTTTGCAAATCGGGGGTCAGCAGAGGAGGATCGAGGCCTGATCGGATCGGAGGTTTCCATTCCCGCATCACGATTTTTTCATAAGTTATGACAAAATCAAGGTTTAAACTGTAAATTAGAAAAAATTAAGATAAAATTTTTGGGTTGTATTAATCGGATCATAAACTTATAAGTACAACACGTTTCATAATAAAATTTTAATATTGCAAACGTAACTTGAAAAAATTGACTTAAAAGTGTGTCAAACAAATCTGAAGAAAGGGATTAATAAGGACGGGGTATTCAAAAATCTCATCATTACAATTTTGATCTAAAACAAAATAATAATTTGATGAATGCACCATCTCTTAAAAAACTAGTTCTACCTCCATTTTTTTGGATGTGATATCATAACCTTATCTGCTTGAATTTAGGTGTATGAAATAAGTAGATGAAATTAAATTTGTGGATGAAATTGAAAGAATTTTATCATAAAAAGAAGAGTAAAGTGCTAAAATGACTCTGGCTTTTGGTTGAAAGTGCCAAGATAACCCTGCAAAATGAGAAAGTGTCATTCTAACCATGGACTTGGTTGACTTATAAGTCAACAACCAGTTGGCCGGAATCCGTGAAATGACAAATTTGCCCTTGATTTTTTCTCAAAAAAGTAAAGAAATATTAAATGACTGAACAACCCTCCCATTTCCCCCCTTATTTCCCATTTCCTTCTTCTTTTTCCTTCGTCGTTGTCTCTTCCGCTCTTTTTCCTTATTCCTCCATCTTCTTCTGCTCCGCCGCTATTGCTGAAAGTGCCAATTCACAACCCACACTCCCAGGCAAATGCGGGCAAAGTTTTTAGTTGGGCAAAGTTTCCGACGGTGATGGTGGTGTGCTTAATCGGTGGTGAGACTAGGGTTCAGTAGTGGTGGACCACTAAAATAAAATTATAATTTGATGAATGCACCATCTCTCTATAGAAAAAAACTATTAGTAGTAATTTGTGGTGGGAGAGAGGTTTCCCGACCATTTCCACGCGTCAAAACCATAACGGCAGGAACAAATGGTGCTCAAATTCTCTCAATTTAAGAATGAATTGTGTCATCCGGTCGTAGTGGGATTTGACTTCGAAATGTTGTGCCTATGTCTACTCCGTATGGTTTGTTAACGTTATCGTCAAATCGTCAAATAAAATGATACATTATTTAAGAAAAGTAAAATGAGTGGTAAAAATTATACTGAGAGAGAAAAAATAAATTGAGTGAATAAAAATAACTTAAATTTTGCCAAAAGGGGAATGAGTTATTGTTAAAAAATCAAAAAAAAAGAAAAAAAAAGGCAATATTAGGAAACTGGAGGAAGTATTATTTCTTCTCATGTGTTTAGTTTTAAAAATATAACACTGTATTTGTATTACATTTTTTTATTAATATTTAAAATAAAAAATATTACAATTATTTTATAATGAAATTTTTTGAAAAAAAACCCATCTTCTTATAGGATTACGAAAAGACAAAGTTTAACTAGGGAATGAAAAAGTAAAAGATTTTAGTTGTAATATTAAAAATTTACTATGCAACGTACAGTAGTTATAAGTTTATGACCCGATTAATGCAAGCTAAATTTTTTTATCTTCATCTCTTCCAATTTGCAGTTTAAACATTGATTTTTCTATGATTTATAAAAATACCATCTTTCAAAACACGTTTTACTACCGATTATTCATATGCTGTAATCACCAAGTTAACTCGTTATATTCGTCAGAATATATATTTCTTCACTTTTGGTGTGTCTCTCGTAAGTGGATGAGTGCTCCAAATCATTAGGAGGAGAATATTAACTAAATTAGATTTAATGCAAACTTCCTGTCGAGCATCAACTCAAATCTTCAACACTAATGTTCTAAAGTTCATCAAATTATTTGTCAACTGACTCAACTTATATTAAGATAAAAACAAGTCAACAGTTAATATTGTAATTAATAATGACCTCAAAGGTGAATAATTGTCGAACTAATAATTATATGATCGAGCTGAATTTAAAGGTGGATGCGAGATATACCAATATATATAAATATGTATATATATATACACATATAATTACACTACAAGAAAAACATAATTTAGTGAAGACACTTCACTAAGAGTTGTCAGAATTTTTTTTATAGTGATAAAAATATAACTCGTCACTATGATGAAAATAAATAATAAAATATTATTGATGAAAATAAAGGCCGTTATTAAAGTTATTTGATGGTTGAATTTAATGCTGAGTCTAGTGACGACAATTAGTGTCCACCAAAATTTTGATATTTAGTGGCGACTTTAGTGATAAAAAAGTTTATCAACTAACTTGATAATATTTAGTGACAAGTTCTAACGAGTATACAATTCGTCATTAAAAAGGAACAGTGAGAAAAAATATTCTAAAGTCACTATTTTTAATATAAAAATATTATTTTCTATTCTACAATTCATATTGTCTTTTGAAGTTTAAAACACAGTATATAATAATTTGTGACTGAGAAGGCTTCTCAGAAGCATTCATAAGGTTTTCATTCATATTATTGAAATTGTTTATGCAAGAACATAATTTCCTCCGTTACTAAAGGATATCTCATACTCCCTCCGTTCAGCTTTGTTTGACACACTTTTTAGTCAACTTTCTTAAGTAATGTTTGACCATAAATTTCATGTAATATATAAGTAGTAATATTATCATGTGAGGTATCGTTGGATTCTTCATAGCATTACTTTCCAAATATTAAAATTTTACATGATATTAACATACGTAGCAAAAGTTATTAATGGTCAAACATGCCTTGAGAAAAAAGGCAAAAAAAGTGTGACAAACACTTTTGAACGGAGGGAGTATGTAATTGGACAGTAACAATTGTTAAATGTTTACTGAATCTCATATCTCGCGACGTTTTTTCCCTCTTATAATTGGAAAGTTGAAATTATATGGTTTTACGGAAAAATAATCATGTGGTATATCAAAGCCCAGAATAAAACAATCGAAAAACTCTCCCGTTTCATGCTTGAATCAGGATAATACTTTTGAGTACCTGTATTTTGGTTGTTGCGTATGTCTGAAAACATTGTGAGAATTTCTCGTGTTGTTTGTGTTTCTGTCAGTTTTATTTTTCATATTCTTGTATATCATAACACTGCATGCGAATGCATGTATTTATAGGAAACAAATGTCGTGAAAAAACACAATACTTCATCATTCTACACTAAACCATGTAACTATCAGAATATTATGAGCAAATTCTGAAATGACACATCATTTCCTCATGAAATGATACAACCTTTACTCATTCTATGACAAGTCATGTTAGTCATCATCAATACAATTAATCCTTATCCTATCAACTGTAAACTCGTAGATTGTATATACAAGTGTGCACTCTGCACCACAAAATTTGTTTTAACGTGTCAAGTTCACAACTAATCGAATCCAATTATACTTAAATAGCTTGTTTTGTAAAACACAACATTGATTTTATGGGAGTTGGGACATCAAATTAGCAACAATAAGCTTTAGATAGTTGTTGAAAATGTTATGATTTGATAGCTTTTGTTCAAACGGGATTTATGTATCCATTTCTCTTTTTTTCTTCTGAAAATGGCATTTGGTCAATTGATAGCTCAAATAGTCTCATGTTTAATCTGAATGAAAACTATCTATTCAGTCTTCATGAGACTTCACTAAGACATAATAGCCCAAATATGTACGATCTACTTTTATATACCTGAATCCAATTTTTAGACTTAAATTTTTTTAATCCATCAGATATGGGCTCTTCATTGGGCTGGACAAGAAAGCCCATACTGGGGTTGTGTCTTTTAATTTTATCATGTTAGGTTTTTTTTTTTGTTAAAAATTATGTAAATAATCGATTATTGTATCATGTTAGATGTGTATTGCATGATTGTATATAAACTGACATTACAATAACCAAGATGATTTTGTCTTTACTGCACTGAGAAAATTTCATATTAGATCGACTAACTGTTAAATCAATCATCGAGATTCTCGTTTTAATAACTTTTATGATTGAATTATAATTAATTACAATACATTTTAAAACTTATTCAAAATTATAAGAATCTCGCTGTGCTAAGTAAAAATAAATATCAAATTACATCAATTATAAAATGACCCGTCTAATAATTAGTCTGTCTAAACACAAGACTTTGTGTACTCTAATGGTCTAGTTAATTATAACACACATTTTAATTTTTATCCCAAGCACTGGTAAATTTTTATCCCATTATTAATTTTTTAAGTTATTCAATCTACCATTTATTATGTACTCACTCCGTCACAACTATTTTTGCACTCTTTCTTCTTTTGGACGTTCCGACTATTTTTTCACAATTCACTTTATTTCTCTTTTTTTGCCAGTTTTTATTATTTTTTATGCTGAAATTAAATGGAAAAAGAAAATAAAATCAACCCCACCAGCACATGGGCAATAAAACATTAAATAATGGATTATCTAAAAATACTTCATCTTTCTCTCTCCACAAAAATAGTTGATTCTTTATCATACTCATTAATTTTACATTTAATTTATATAAATTTACATAACAAAATAAATTATAATGTGAAATTTAATAATACATTTGTAATTTTTAAATTTCATTTCATTTCAATTTTTTTCCAAAAATTAATTTTATGAACCATAATTAAAAAGAATCATATATTTTTTTAAAGAATGTAATTTTTTTAAATGACCAAAATTTAATTTAGATATTAAAAAAATGAATTTTATAAGATTTTTTTTGGTTTTTAAATAGCTATGTTAAAATTTTCAAAATTTTAAAAACATGTTTTAAAAAAAAATTAGGTTGGGCACGTGGCATCACTGAATTGGGCCACGTGTTCCAATTAATTTTTTAAAAAGCAAAAAAAGGGACAAAGGAGGCCACGTGGCCCAATCACAAGTAGGGGTGCTTATCGAGCGAGTCGATCGCGAGCAGAGGGTTGCTCGACTCGACTCGAGAACTTTTTCAGTCTTGCTCGACTCGACTCGCGAACTCGCGAGTTCCATTACAACATGCTCGAGTTTGAGCTCGTCAAAATTTTTTGTTGCTCGATTGCTCGACTCGAACTCGAGAAGCTCGACTCGAATTTGGCCTCGAAAACTTTTATAATTTTTTTAAAAAAATCAGTAAACTAATGGAACAATTTATTTGCATAACATACATATATATAGAAATTGAATAAATACAAATAATATTTTATAATACACGTGGGTGAATATGAAACTAAATTACATAA
>JAULKM010030062.1:0-29885 GCA_032355605.1 Rubia tinctorum | reverse complement strand
TTTACCTTTTATTATTATAATTAAACTCCGTCTTTCCATAAGCCTATGGAAAGACCGTCTTTCCCAAAACTTTGCCTTTTTTAAATTACAACTTTTAAGATAAAGAAATTAAGTGGTCTATCTATAAAGTTATGAATAGACCACACTTTCTGAAATTTCCTCTTTTCTAAAACAATAAGATAAAATTATGCTTTTATGTCTCAAATTTACGAGCTTGTCGAGTATACAAAGCACGTTCATCTTTGTTTACTACTGGAAAATATATCTTTGTATACAATAGGATAATAAAACTATGATTTTGTAGGGTGAATGGGTGGGGAGATGGAATACAAGTCGACTAACATGGGTAAATAAAACATATACGTAAGATGTATTTCGATCAATTTTATAACGGGTCAGAAACTGGGTTGGGTCGAAACTCACTTAATTCATGGATCGAAAATGGATAAATTTGCGGGTTCAACCCATATATTAATCTATTTGAATTTATAAATTAACCCATGTGGGTAACACTGTGAGTTTCAACCCATATATTGACTCATATGAGTTTATATACTAACTCATATTGGTAAATATGTGAGTTTCAAACCCATATATTGAAATCTGATGGCCGATATAGGTATATATAAATCTATATGGGTAAAGATGCTGGATTCAACTCATATATTGATTCATATGAGTTTATATACTAACTCATATGGGTAAACATGTGAGTTTCAACCCATATATTGAAATATGATGACCCATATTTTCAATTATCCATTTGACTTGTTAACCACTTGATCCATTACCATTATACCAATGCTTGCTCGAATTTAAAAATAGACAATATGCTTGACTCACCGGTTACAAGTTTATTTTGCCATGCCTACTGTGATCCCATGGTTTAAACTTGTTAAACATAAAAGTGACACAATATCCCATTGGAATTCACCACCGGTTTCATCAACAGTTCTGCCTCTTTCCATTTCTGCAGTTTCTGTCAAGTTTCAGCATCGTCAATTTTCTCTAACGCAATGGAAGACGATAAGATGGAAGATTCGTGATGGAAGATGTCGTCAGGTTTCTTGGCAAGCTATGTTGCACCGAGACGGGGACGGGTACCTAAACGGGTACGAGGATGGGATGGAAAACGAGAAAATTTAAAAATTATGGATATGGGAACAGTAAGGGGACGGATAAAATATAACAATAAAATATTAATTAATAGAATATCTTGATTGATGATCTTGATTGATAATCTACATATATAGAATAATCTAGATTCGATGCCATCATTCTATCGTAATTAATTTCCAAAAATACCCAAACTGATTTAAAAGATACAAAATCATCAAAATAACATAATTATAATCTAACATAGTATGATTATAATCAAACATACACTCCGATAGTTCAGGGCATCAGTACCAGTACATCATATTATCAGAGTTGGAGAGTAGTTCAGTGCATATTCCTAGGCTAACTAAATCTAAGGCTTCGTTATGTTTCCGTCCACATTTTAGAAAGTTGGTAATGTTGTTTTAGGAAAAACACAATGCTGGGAACGTTGCTTTCCATTCTTTTCCGTCCCCGACATAAGTCAGCTCATCTCCGAAACGGTCAACCCCCTCCGACAAGTTGGAGACGTTTGAGAGACGTCCCCACCGCGTCCCCGTTCTAGTATCAGTATCTGAAATGTCCCGACACTGGTTCGGCAGTTTATGGGTCGTCCCCGTGCAACATAGCGGGCAAGGCGAAGAGATGGACGGAAAGCGGCAGCGAGGAAGATTGAGAATGGGATGGAGACAAAGGTGGTAATGGTGTTGAAGATTCATGAACGACGACGAGGGCATGTTTCCGACGAGAGAAACTTCAGCACCAGGTCAACTCAATCGGTCAGTGGGCCAGGTTTTGCAACGCGCTAGGTGAATAGGTGAAGATTGGGGTGAGTTTAACTTGTTCAGTAAATACACTTAAAAAATCATGTCAATAATAAAACTTTAATAAAATATTTTAAAATTCAAATCAAAATATTTAAAAATAAAATAAAATAGTTAAACATCAAATATATTTTTAAAAATACACATAAAATTTAAGAGAAATTTTCCTGTTAGACCGAGTAACGGTTAGATGAATCATGAAAAATTTTGTTTCAATAACTTTTAGAGTCAAACTATAATTATTTATACATTGCAGTGTATTTTAAAAGTTTTTCAAAGTTACAGGGACCTCGTTACAATAAATATGAACAAATGTTAAATCACCCTGTTAGTTACATCAATTATAAAATGACACCGTCTAACGGTTTCTCGGTTTAAAATAAGATTTTGTGCAAATTTATATAATGAAAAATCTAATAAAAACACTAAAATTACACATCGAATTAGAATAGGTAAACATCGAATAAGAAAAGTCAAACATCAAATTTAAATAGTTTAAAATCAAAAAAATCAAATTAAAATAAATTAAGCGTCAAATTAAACATGTAATGATAGATCAAATTACTAAGTCATCTCTCTGGACCTTTTAACTTATTATTAATAAACACATAGGGGTCCGCCACATCCCCACCATAACAGGTTGTGTTTTTTTTAAATGTGAAAGTAAAATAATTAAATATCAAATAAAATACTAAAAGTACACATCAAATTAAAAATATTTGAAGTAAAATTAAAATAGTTAAACATTGAAAAAAAATTAAAAGTACACATCAAGTTAAAATAAATTAAAGCATCAAATTAAAATAATTAAATATCAAATAGAAGTATTAAAAATACACATCGAATTAGAATAGTTAAACATCAAACTAAAATAATTAGATATCAGATAAAAATAATAAAAAACATGTCAAATTAAACTAGTAAAACATGGAATCAAAACACAAAAAGTACACGTTGAATTAGAATAGTTAAACATCGAAAACAAATACTCAAAAAACACATCGAATTAAAACATCAAAATTGATAAGAGTTATATTTCAAATAAAAATATTAAAATAAAAATCAAATTAGAACAATTAATTTCAAATAAATATAATAAAATAACACATTAAATTTTATTATAAATTAAATGTAAAGTACAAAAACAACAATAGAAATTAGCAAAAACATCACTATTATTCTCTAAAATGTCACAAAGTTCAAAATTGTAAAATTTGAAAATAAAATAAAATTGAAATTCTAAAACGTCAAATAAAATTAATAAAATATCATCGTATATTCATAAATCGCCACAAGTTCAAAATTGTTAATAAAATCATACTAAAATTATAAAATATAAAATGAAACAAACATCATATTACAAATAATAAAATTCATCAGATTTTTATAAATCATCACAAATTTAAAATTTCAAACAATAAATCGTGAAAATCATGTGGAAAACATAAAACATAAATGAAATCTATTGAAAAATCATCAAAATAAAAAAGTCGTATAATTAAAATTATGGATTAACAAATATCAAACTCATGTCACCCATAACACATATAATAGGTCCAAAATAAATATCACGCCCAAAAACTGACCAATTAAACATTACCCGATTAATCCAATCCCTACCCACGATCCGCCGCCACCGGAGTTGAATGTTGACGACCACCGGAAATTCGCCGAAATATCATGGAAGTTCACCGTGAACATTACTTCCAGCGTGAACATCGCCTCACCCCAGAAACCTGCAATTTCCTAAATTACCGACTTCAGTCCTCTCCAAAACCTGCAATTTCTAACGATGAAACATCCAAACTCCGACGCCCAGCTCCGACAAAATTCTTCAACCAGGAATGACAGAACTAACAACATACGGACGGGACTCAATTAATAGTGAAGAAAGGAAGCGGAGCGCGGCAAGGATTGAGGTTGCAGAAGTGAAGGGTAGCCCAGGACAGTGATCGGTGCAGACCAATTCACCGGACCGGAAACAACTTCTATCATATTGCAGTAGAAACCTTAAACTTTTATAAAAAAAATTCAATAACACCCTGAAATAAAAGTTATTTTTTTGAACCCACATCCAACAAAATTTCGGTAAGTTATACTTTAAAGCTCATTCTCGCCATGAAACAATTTTATACAGGACTTTGTCTATCGTATTAGTTCTATCATTTATGCCGGACACCCTCTCTCTCCTCTCTCAAAAATCCTACTTTTTTTTATCAATTTTCTTTTTCCCATTTCCCATTTTCCCATTTTAGATGGATGGGAAAACAATAGTATTTTTGGTTGATTTTTTTGAACATTTATACTATTAAATAAGTGTGAAATTTGTCTCCATATATTCAGTTGTTCGCGTTGATGTATTTTATCATATTTTGTTGTACATATCATGTGTCCGTGGTATCGTTTGTATTTTTGTATAGTTCTATACATTTAGATGGGTCGGTTCGTGTTTTCAAGGTGCATGTTTAGATTCGGACAACACAGATCGTGATTTGGATCAAGTGGTATTACACTTGTTGAAAATTCATTTTTGGCATAGTGATATTGATGTGTTATACGTTCTTCTCTGTCAAGCAGTCACGATTTTAGCGGAAAACAAGTTAATATCTCAATGACAATATTACAATTTTTATGATTTCTCTAACCTATAATAGACTTAATAGTAAATACGATTATTCTAGTTGACATGTAAGATAGTCTTACAATAAAGTAGTTATTGTTAGAAACTAATAAGATTGAATTTCAGTTCCACTTATTATAGTTGTTGTCCGACGTTTTTTCATCACCTATTTATGATTTTACTTTTTAAGGAATATGTTTTATCAAAATGAGCTAATACACCAAACTTGTAATTTATTTTACCAGTCTAGTTTCAAAACATCTTTTAATGAATGTAGCTCTGAAAACTGAGTTCCAAATATTATAACCTTGAAGTTTAATATCAACATGTTTAAATTTAAAAAAGGTTTATTAAGAAATGAACCAAATACTTTATCCTAAAATATTCGTAAAATTTGACATTTTCATATTTACTAGAAACATTTCTCTTGAAAATGTTAATCTCTTAAGATATAAGTAATATCACATCAGGAGAAAATATAATAAGGTGTAAATGATTGAAAAATCCACAAAAACTTGGCCAACATCTTGGAAAAATCAAGTCCAATCCTTACCAAGCCCTTAACAAGCATTAAGAGCAACACATCTCAATGATTTTTCAATATCATTTTATATTTCTAGTATTTGTATTTTTCCCCTCAAAATTTCCATAACATATACAAATAAAACATCAACTTTCAATAATTAATCAACCGCAATTGCCTATACTTCAATACGTTGCTCCTAGGCCGCAAACTCTCTCCTCTCTTCATGAGAAAATAATACATTTTCAATTGATATTCTTTGAATGTTTATATTATTCAACAAGTGTGGAGTTGTCCTCCTACATTATATTTTTTTCTTCAATCTGGTACAATTGCACTTATTGTAAATCATTGATGGTTATTTTTCGCATCACTTATCAATGGTTAACTTTTTAAAAGAAAAAATCAACCGCAGTTGGCTAGAAGAAAATAAAACAATTTAAAAGCTGACTTAAGCCATATTCTTCAAAACTTATATGCACTCAAATTCAATTCAATTCAGTTCATTCCAACATAAATTAATTTAAAAAATTTTAGATTATTTTAATCATAATAATATTATTATTATTCAACACACTTATTTTTATTTTTATTCAGTTCAATTTAATACAGTTGAATTCAGATAAACTCAAGAAAACGGAACTTAAACAGTTTGAATTTTTACTTGTAAAAAAGAATTTTTCCATTTGAGATCATAAAATATCAACTAGCTAGTGACGTTACCTTTTGTCATTAGAAAAAATCTTGTTGTACATGTTTCGTCGAAACTCCAAATTAGATCATGTGCTTCAATTAGATCATTTGAGAAATTCACTTTTGGAAAACAGTGGCAATAGAAAATTGTTCCCATTTCAGTTAACATCAATCCATATTCGTTCTCAAAAAAGAGGCGAAAGGAAGGAAGGACACTGCAACTTTCCTACCTTCATAAATTCTTCTCCATTTTAACTGAGCGATCAGTTGACGTACATTTCTTCCCGTTTTCTTCTTCTAGGAAACATCCCCCGGTTAGGTTTGGATTCATATACCTTTTTCTATTCACATATGGAAAATAGAACATTTTGATGTATTTTTATAGGGAAAGGGGAACGAAATCGTCCCAAAATTAGGAACATCAATTAACTTCTAGATGTGGGGTCCAAAAAACAATGATAAGCTAGTATAATATTTCCAAGTATTTCTAAGAACATTTCAATGGTAAGTTATGTATATCTTTTTATTCCAGTGAGTTGGCAAGCTATAAACCCTCCCAAGGAAAGTTACAATCATTTTACATTTCAATAGGTTCCATATTTTTTTACCAAGAACTTTTATTACATATAAGTGGACAAAGTTTTGAGAAAGACCCTCTTTCCATATGTATATGGAAAGACGAGATTGGATTACAATTATAGAAAGATAAAAAATTTTAGTTGTAATATTAAAAACTTACTATGCAATGTGAATGATTTATAAGTTTATGACCCGATTAATGCAATCCAAAAAAATATATCTTGATTTTATCTATTTTGTAGTTTAAATTTTGATTTTTCCATAACTTATGGAAATACCGTCTTTCGAGAAACAGACTCTATAAGTGGTACTATATTCATCTGTAATAATATATAAATTTAGTATTATTTTTAGAGGAGGTTTCCTCAGAGGTGGCTAATTCTTAAATTATGGACATTTCACTGTATTTTTAAACTTTTATACATTGCATTCGTTAAATTAAATACTAAAATTATAAATTTAAATAAAGTATTTTCATAGTTAAATATTGTACATTCATATAATATTTCTTATATTTTCACATTCAAACACACCTTATTACATGTTTTAACTTATAAAATACAATATTTAGATTTTAAAAATACATTTTTTATTTAAAAGTAAAATGGTTTGTTCATAACCTTAAGTACAAACCACCTTTCCCGAGACTTCCCCTTATTGTTATACTTTAACTTAAATTTACTAAAGAGAAAAAAATTGATACGAGTTGAAATCAGAATACACAAGTTTATCTATAAGTTAATAGCTTTTATATGAGTTGAATTGATATCGAACCACTATTAAATTTAAAATAGAAAATTGTGATAAATGTTTTTCTCAGTATTTTGTATATCTGGATAAGAGAAGGTCACCTGACAGATGGTCTGTCCTTATATTATGGGAAATCCACTGATGATGCCCCAATTTATGGCATTTTGCACAATATTATGAAACACTTTCATACTCCAAATACTGCAATACCCAGATGCTCTGTAATCGATCCACACTCTTTCGGGTCTTGGTTGGGTGACATTTAATTCCACACATTTTTCCAACATGGGGTCTAGTTTTATGACCTTTATCCACTTTGATTGGAGTCCCCACCAGATTCCCAATCTTCATCATAGCATCTTGATCGAAGAACTGTTGTGATAAACCATAGCAAGCTACCCAGATAGGAACAATAGATGAATCTGCTTCTGGATTGAAACTATACACCCATTTGGTGATTTTGAGCGAATACGATCCAAAATTCATATCTTGTGCAACCAACATCGATAGTAGTCCTCCAACAGTGTGAAATGAATCAGATGTTGTCTCTAGTCAATCAATCACAAGTTCGTATTTTGGAACATTTGAAGGACAACAATTCCGAGTTTGAAACTCACCAATGCCACATGATAGAGTCGTTAATGGCTATTCCTACACTAGTGCAAAACTCATCAGAGACTTACTCAAACCACTAAAACTAACCACGATGAGTTTTCTAGAGAAACTTTTGGCTAGAAGCAACAACATTAACTTCAACACAATATCAATTCCTGAACAATCACTTTAGAGAGTTTTTTGAAAAGTAATAATTGCTTTCAGTGAGTAGCAGGAAAAATCTCCCTGATTGGTTATTTGTTGATTTTCAATTTAGACCCGCTGAGTAATGCGATTCCTCTATTCTCAGGATATGCTAAAAATGTCAGAAACTATCCGTTTATAGCCACAATTTATCGTTGGAATTGAAATTGAGAAGCTTGATAACATATTCGAAACAAAATATGAAGGCTTTGTGGTGTTTATTTTCGAAGAAGAAAGTTGGTTAACGTCAAAATAGGGGTTCAAAGTTCATGGGCATGTCTGACCCATTTTTGCATTATGACCCGCTGACTCATAAACTTGTGAATTTCAATTGAGAAAATGACAGTTTGGGTGCCCACTTTTATGTAAAATTACAAGTTTCATTCCTCTTTTTGCACCATATTCCTGAAACGTTTCCAAATTATAATGATATGTTCTCGTAAAACTGTATAAGGATTCTGGAAAACTGTGTTGTATTCATTTATCATATCAACCGGTATTTATACAAGGAGTTGCTTACTGAATAAGAAAACCTATGGAAATCTAATTACATACAAATTTGGATTTACCAAAAATACATAATATACTCTAATCCCCCCCCCCCAAACAAGCTCATGGAAGTCGAACGACATGAAGCTTGGACGGAAGAGTACCAAAACGTGCAGTACCAACAAACTTCGTAAAAATGTCATCAATCTGATCAAGAGAACGAACATGTCAAACAATAAGAGAACCATCCTCAACCTTCTCACGAACAAAATGATAATCAATCTTGATATGCTTGTACCCCTGATGGAAAATCAGATTAGCAGACATGAAAGCAGCACTCAGATTATCACAAAGAAGGATAAGCAGATGAGACAATAAAGCCTGAAACTCAAGTAATAACTGTTGAATCCATATAAGCTTAGTTGATGCAAACGCAATAGCCCTGTACTTAGCCTCAAAGCTTGATTTGGAGATGACATGTTGCTTCTTCGATGATTAGCTGATAAGGTTGCCACTATAATAAATAGCAAAACCGTGCTGAGAATGACAGTCATCACCATTAGATGCCCATCCAGCATCAGAGTAGGCTAATAGGTAATCATTTGTACGAGGTTTAAGAGTAAGACCAAAATCTAGGGACCCCTTCAAATAGCACAAAATACGTTTAATAACATACCAATGCAGCTCAGCCAGATTTTGCATAAACTGGCAGACACAATCAACAAAATAAGAAATTTCAAGATGAGTAATTGTGGCATACTGCAAAGCTCCAACAATACCGCGATAAAGATGAGGATCACGCACAGAATCCCTAACCTGTGTAAGTTTTGATGAAGGCTCAGCCGAAGAAGCAATCGGTTTGGTATCCGCCATTTTGTTGTGCTCCAAGAGATCTCTAATATTTCTGCTGAGAAAGAACCATGTTCGACTTGGACCAAGTGAGGTCAATCCCCAGAAATAATGCAAATAACCAAGATCACGAATAAAAAAGGCATCATTTAATTTTCCAATAAACTTCGTGATAAGTGCAACAGATGAACCAGCAACAATGAGATCATCAACATAGACCAAAATATACAAAACCTCCGTGTCATGTCTGCGAATGAATAAAGTAGTATCAAAGTTACATGGAGTAAATCCACGAGCCTAAAGAAAAATTTTGAGCTTAGTAAACCAAGCCCGATGTGCTTGCTTAAGATAAGACCATACAGTGCTTTATGAAGAAGACAGACATGCGAGGGCCGAGAACCATCAACAAAACCAGGAGGTTGCGACATGTAAACTGTCTCACAAGGATCACCATTCAAAAATTCATTATTAATGTCAAACTGATGCAAGGGCCAATCAAGTGTAAGAGAAATCGACAAGACAATCTGAATGGTAGTAGGCTTGATGACAGGACTAAACATATTAGCATAATTAAAATTTTCTTCTTGATTGAACCCTTTGGCCACAAGAAGCGCTTCGTAATGCTCAACATTTTTTTTTGCTTTACTCTTTATCCTGTACACCCACTTACAACCAATAATGTTAGCATTACAGGGAGGCAAAACTAAAGTCCACGTCCCATTACGCACAAGAGCATCATATTCAACTTGCATTGTATTTTTCCATTCATTTAACTTAGAAGCTTGAGAAAATGTTTTAGGTTCAGAAAGATTTGTCCAAGAAGGAGGCAGAGGATGACGAGTAAAGAGGAGAGCTTTAGGCTTGAGATTGTTGGTTTTGGAGCGAGTGACCATGGAATGTTAAGTGTTATCATCAGTAGGAGGGATTTTTGGTTGGAGGAGCAGTCATGGGGGAAACCATGACTGTGGGTTGAGAATTGGAAATAGGGGTGGCCAGTGCGCTATCCATGTGAGTTGGAGCCACCTGTGGACATGGTGAGGCGGGAGGCTAACTGGCTGTAGCTGGAGGAGTCTGACTGGATGCGGGAAGTGGCATCTGAAGCAATGCACTGGGAGCAACCGATGGAATATCAACCGAGCCGACGGAGGGTAGCTGAGCAGATGGTAAATAAGGTGGCGGGGCTGGGTTAAGGGCTGGAGTATAGGTAGCTAGTTTGAGCAAAGAAATAGGTACAAAACCAGAGTCGAAAAATGGAGTAAATGAAACAAGAATTTTATGATCCGGATAAGGGAATGTTGTTTCATAAAAAATGACATGACTGACAATGTAAACACGATTTGATGGAACGTGTAAGCAGCGATAACCTTTATGATGAGAACTATACCCAATAAAAACATGCGATGAAGAGCGGTACCGATATGGATGAAGAAAGGGATAGCATAGACAACCAAATGTTTTTAAAAATCCATAATCAGGAATTTTATTAAAGAGTGACTCATATGGAGATTTATGGCTGAGTTTTAGAGATAATGTACGATTGTGAAGATAGACAGAGGCATGAAAGATGTGCTCCCAGAAGACAGTGGGAAATCACGCATGTGACAGAAGAGAAAGACCCTTCTCAACAATTGTACGATGATGACGTTCAGCAACACCATTTTGAGATTGAGCGTGAGGACAAGAAATTTGATGAGAAATTCGATATCCTTGAAAATAAGAGATAGCGAAATTCACCCCCACCCCTCCCCAATCTGATTGAAATTGTCAAATATTAGAGCCAAACTGAGTTTCAATCATTTTCTGAAAAATATGGAATTGATGAATAACTTGTGTTTTTTTAGTGAGAAAATATATCCAAACAAATTTTGTGCAATCATCGACAAAAATAAAAAAAATAACGATTTCTATTAAATGAAGAAACATGGGCAGGGCCCCAAACATATGAATAAACAAGATCAAAAGAAGCCTTACTAGACTCATGAACATGAGAAATAGGCAATCTATAGCTCTTACCGAGCTGAAAAGACTCACAAATGTTTTGTACATTATTTTAAGACCCCTGAAGCTTAAAGCGAGAAACCAAATGACGAAGAGATGACTCATGAGGATGAACAAGATGCTCATGCCAGGTTTGTTAGCCACCGTGAGCGCCAAGAAGAGCACATGAAAGAGCTTTGGATGACTGAGGTGATGGGCTGAGGCGATAGAGACCATTTTCAACGGTTACGGTTAGAAGTGTCTGACCCTGCTGATCCTTCACATAACAATGAGTAGGGAAAAAGAGCATATAAGCATCATTATCATTAGTAATTTGATAAACACTAAGGAGATTTTTGCAAACATCGGGAACAAACAAGATTTCATGTAAATGAACAAGCTGCTTAAAAGATGGAAAAATAGATGAGCCCAAATGCGTAATAGGAAGAGACGTACCGTTACCAATGTATAAGGTGTCATTACCAGTGTAATCAGAACGAATAGACATACTGGAGAAGTCAGAGGTGACATAGTTCATAGCACCAGAATCAAAGAACCATGCAGGATCATGTAGAGCTGATGATGGTGCCAAATTAGCCGCGGCATATGTCTGACAGGCATTGAACAACGGCTGCTGAGGGTGAGGCCGGTTGTCACGACGCTACGGATTCTACTGTTTTGGATGGGGGCATGTCACCAAGAACTCAGTTGTATTCAGTTGCTGCCACTAGTTGAGGGCTTCATGACCAGATCGACGAAAAATCTAGCACTAAAGGGCTGGCCTTGAAGATCTGTTGGACGCCAAAGTTGGGGATCAAACTGTGGCATTGGCCACAAATTGAGGGGTTTGGTCGTGCATGTCCTGCATGTGGGCTTCTTCCTCCAAAAACATACCCAAAAGCTGATGTGAGGAGATTGCCCTTGTATAAAGATTAAAGGTAGTGCAAAACACAGAGTACGTCGCATCGAGACCATGAAGAATGCATTCAACAAATTCATCATCAGACACAAAGTGAGAGCACTCGGAAAGAGAATCAGAGAACGAGCACTTTTTCTCCACATATTCAATAATGGAGAGAGAACCCTTTGAAAATGTGTGAAGTTGGTGCTTGCGATGCATCAAATTAGCGCGAGTTTGCGCATGGAACATCCATTCCAATTTAAGCCAGGTGTCAGATGTGGTGATAGCATGGACAACATAAGGAAGGAGTGATATTGAAATCGTTGGCTGGATCCATAAAAGAACCATACGATCCTTCTTTTTCTAAGAAACATACTCCGGATTAGGGCTAGCAAAAGCTTGCGGCTTGGAAGGATCTGTGGAAGGCGGCAGAACTTCAGGCGGAGCCGAACTCGGAAGCAGAAAAAAATCCAAATCATAAGCCACAAGAGCACTTGATGGATTGGCTCCATATAGCATAATTATGGCGATTAAGACAGAACTGGAGAGCGGGAAACTCGAGAGATGGAGTGGCGTTAGAGGCGGTGAAATCGAACGGATTGGCTGTGGTGGCAGGTGGAGTAGTCAAAGTTTCGACGACAACCATTGGGAGTTAGGCGACGGAGGTAAAGGGTTTTAGAGTTAGCTTTTACATATACAAAATTATATATATATATGTATAGAGGATCGGTTAGGCTGATACCCTGTAAAACTGTATAAGGATTTTGGAAAACTATGTTGTGTTCATTCATCATATCAACACGTATGTATACAAGTGGTTGCTTAGAGAATAAGCAAAGCTATGGAAACCTAATCATATAAAAATTTGATTTACCAAAATTACAAAATATACTCTAATGATTCTCAATTGGTTCCTTTACCGGACTTAACACATTTCAATGAAGTTATCGAACCAATCAACAGTTACAGAGATCTAAAAAATACAGTTTAACAGATTTTGAGGTTAAATTGACGTTTTTAAAAAAAATATATCCTTTCAACTTTTACTCCATCGCCTCCTCCACCATATTCCAAATACCACCAATCTAACCACACTTGTCATCTTTTCTGTCATCCTTTCTTTCCATGTTCCCTACTTTCCAGTGGTGACAGTATTACCACTAGAAACGTTGAATCAATGTTGACTCACTAAAACTGGCTAATAGTAAGTGAGATTCAATTGAAAATATTTCGTAATAATGTGGGAACGTTTTATGAACAATTTGCAAAAAGAGAAAATAAAAACTGTAATTTTGGCTAAAAGTGGGTACTAACTGTCATTCTCTCATTTTCATTTTGCTTGCTAGCATTTACAAATAAATATTTCCTCTCACCATGACTCACATGAGACTTTCTATAAAATTTATCTCTTTTTAGGAAAAAAATCTACAAACATGGCTCTAATTTCTTCCTTTTCCCCAAAAAAATCAGTAGCCTTTTTCTCATTAATAAAGTAACCATATCTCACGCAAAGTGAGAAAACTCCCACATTACTCATACAGAGTGGGGTGAGCCTCCCATGTACTTTTGCAGCATGTTCTACATCAACATGGTGCATAGAAGATTTCAAAAACCATAGTAATAAAACTCAGGGTGGAGAGGGAGGGGGATTAAATCTAAATTGCACTTGTTAGAGTGCAGTCTTCTGACCAATTGAGCAAACTCAAGTGGTTTAGGTATCCCATTTTAGAAACGAAGGTATACATGCCTTTTAAGTTTTTTTTTTAAAAAAAATTGATCATTCAAAGGTGTTGGAAAAATCGCCCAACAATGATTGCAATAAGTGGAATTGACATCCAATATAAATTAGCCTCCAACAATAACTAACCTATTGCAAGAATATGTAGATTACATATCAACTAGACCGATCATCTGTACTATTAAAGATTAGACATCCAATAAAAACTATAACATCGCCCTTGGGATATTAGCTCGCTTTCCGCAAAAATTATGATCACTTGGCAGAGAGGAGCATATCACACATCAATATCACTTCACAAAACAGGGATCTTCTGTAACTGTAACACCAATTGATTCTAGCACGATCTATATTGTTCAAACTATAAACACTTTGAAAACATAAATCGACATATTCAAATAAATAGAACTCCTAAAATACAAACATAACATAATCACGAACACACGATCCGTACAACCAGATTGAGAATAAAAATCGACGCGAACAACTAAATCGAGTGATTATCATGAACACAATGATCTGATCGAAAAACAAGACTAATGCATAGAGACGAATTCCACACTTATTCAATAACTTAAAGAACGGAGCACTGCGGTCAACTTCCAGACGATGGTAGTCAACACACCGGGTAGCAGCGGCGGCTAGAGAAGCCCGGTCAAACCATACAATGTCCCGGTCAACGACGCGCAAAGTCCTGAGGGATACATCCGGTTAACGGCAGCGAGCGGCGGCACACAACCCTCCACCTCAGCAACACCTCAGCCCTTCCGAAGTTCAAACCTAAAGCACATCCAGCGTATTCTTTTTTAGTTAATTCCTTAACTTTATTCCCACTTCAATGTAATCTCGTTATACCACAAAATTCGTCATGGTCGGCTGTAGCTATGGAATCCTTGTGGTGGTCACGGTGGAGAGATGACGTCGATTAAGCTGGTAGTGGGAATGGTTTCCAGGCAGCAGTCAAAATAGGTCATCTTGTGGCGGGTACATAGTCTGGTTCATTGAGAAATAGGAAAACAAGTCTTTCTGCAGTAGTAGGCATTCGTCGAAGAGAGCATTCTGGCGCACAACGGAGCTCCCGCAGGCTACAAAACCACATCTGTAACGGGTTCTGAGTGCACTACTTCATAGACGCCACCTACTTATGAGCTATAAATGAGCTACATTGTAGCATGACTTCCCTGGATGGAAGCATGGCCTTAGATTAACTAGTTTTAGCTGTTTTATGTCTTTTTAGGTACACAGTTGGTACTCTAGCGACTCGGGCGAGTTTCAGCCACCAAGACAAGCAGGGTGTTGTGTTCGACTGACCATGTGCAACTCGGGTTCTCCCCCTAATAAATGATGGTCCTTTAAGTCTCTGTACGCCAGATTGGCGTGGAGCAAGCTCTCATACACCATGCTGGTGTGAAGCTCTGATACACCTTGATGGTCTATCAAGTGGGACGCTCACTCCACTCTCTCTATGTGAGCCAATCATGTGAGAATTATTTCCACCTTGTAATAATTAGGTTTTTCTCATTTTAGTTTTGGTCTTTCAATAGTTTATTAGTGTATCAATTGTAATAGAAGATAGACTAGCAGTAGTACTAGTTTATCACCAAAATTGTAAACCATATCTATATTTTAATGAGAAGGGCCCTACTATTTGTTTTAAAAAAGAGAAGAAAAAGAACATCATTTAGTATAAAGTGTTGTTTTTCCATCTCCCTATTATTGAAAAATGGGAAAGAAAAGATGGAACAAAAGTATGATTTTGAGCGAGACGGCGGAAGTTGGTGCACTTTTTTTTTTTTCCCTTTCAGGTTCTTAGTATCTGGGTGGTTAATATATTAAAAACGGATCATCATGATTGACAAACCGATGGTTCGATTACTGTTTCGAGATTAGTTAAAACCAATATATTATGACTTTTCTTAACAAAAACAAAATGGTGTCGTTCAACTTGTAGAAATATAATTACTCAACAGTATCTTTTACCAGATTCATATAAAAAGGATTAGCCAAAACTACTCGTGCTACACCACACATACTTTATATTATTACAACTTTCTGGTATATAAATCCACCAACGAGGGATTAGCTGAAATCTTGTGACTGCAACATTGAATATTACAAATCGGTTTGAGTGGTTAGGTTTAATTCCCAAGACAAGTCTTATATATGTAGAGACAGTTTCAGTCAAGACCGTCGACTATTTATTCTGGATTAATTAAGTAAATTTGCATTAATTCCTGCTCAATCCAACAATTAAGAGAAAAACTTTGAACCTTTGCGATTAGTTTGTGGTGGTGTACGTAATATTGTACGGATCCATCAGTTTCATAGCAAGACAAGTAAAGAGGGGAAATTATTCCAGTACCTTCATTTCGTACTTCTAATCAAAATGAAAATAGTTTTTTTTAGAGTGCATGCATACCCAATTTTCTTGCTTTGTGCACATATATTTCTCAATTTTTCAACATCGGTATCCAGCTATAGGGTATATGTGTACTTTCGAAAAACATGGGAGGGTATATGTACACTTTCAAAAAATATAGGGGATATATGTGCACTTTTGAAAAATTGAAAATGCACTTTACCCTGCAATATATATTCTTTAATTTGAGAGATTGAAGTTGAAAGGAACAAGAGCCGGTGATGAAGTGCAATCCCCATTCAGAAGAAGAAGCAAGATGGTCAACCCCTCGGTGTCGCAGAATGTTGAGTATGAGGAAGATCGAGTCTCTGTAGTCTAGTCGGGAACGATGCACGTATTGACTGCCGAGCATGAGATGATTCAGGTCTCAAGTGGGCCTAATCCACAAGTTGTCTAGGCCCCTCGAATTGATGTGGAAGGGTCATCGAGGCGTCCGCAAGTTAATATGGAGCAGAGAGTCGGGAACACATGCCCTAAACAGAGTATACTAGCTGGTTCACGTTTAGAAAGAGATGGACGGTTCACAGAGGTTTCTAGAGATTCTTATATCGAAGCTTATGAGCAAACTATTCAAGCAAATAAAAGTACGAGAATGATTGGGTCGCAACAGGATCTGATGCAGGTAGCGCAGATGTTGGCGGCTGCAGAATATCAAGTTACTCCTCCCTCGAGGCCTATGTGCATGTCGAGAGATGTAGTGTTGTTTATACCTATGAGATTATCTTCAGGAATAGCTCCTCAGCCAATGTTAGATTTCCCTTACCCGGGATATGCAAGAGGGGAGTTCCAAACGCTGCCCTAACCTTCTTTCCCAGACTATTCACAGGGGATGGTATATTCTATGCCTCCTTTGGTTCCGATAACCTTGACTGTTACTCTTTTAAGGAATGAGACTGGATATAGAATGGTGACTTCCATGGGGATCCAGGGATATGGTAGTACAGGATTACAAGGTACTATGGCTCACCCAGGGCCTTACAACCCTTATGGGCAATTGCCGATGTACCCAGGGGTTATGCAACCTTGGGTAAATTCTGGTTATATGGTTTTCAACCTATGTACCCGATGTAATATGGAAGAAATGATCGAGGATTGAACCTGTCTAGGGGCAGGAAGGATCGGCACCAGACACTGGAGATTCATTGAGAAGGGAGTTAGACAGGTTGATTGAGCCAATGGACCAAGCAACATGATCATCTTTAGTTCGAAGATAACCAGAGTTCGATGGCCAGTAGATATAATGACACTTGAAGGTTATAGCGGGGAATCAGATCCTCGAGAATTCATCCAAACATTCTTGAGTCTAATGAATTCGAGGGATTTTGGAGAGTGGTTAACGTGCAAGATGGTTGGAAGCTATCTTCGGGGGAAAGCTCATGAGTGGTTTAATAAGTTACCATGTGGTTCTTTACACTCCTATCGAGACTTCAACAAGGCTATGTTAAGTCAGTATGCTCAAATAAGACTTTGCTGGAGCTATATAAGACCAAGCAGAAGTTGGGAAAGAGTGTGAAAGCTTTTTATCACCACAATGTGGATGAAAGTCTAGGGGTAGTAGAAATCACGGAGAATGAGGTAATTTAGGGGTACTTTTTAGGAATGCATGATTTGGAGTTATACAAGAAGTTGAGTACGAATACTCCTCAAACTTTTCAAAAACTCCAAGAAATGGTAGAGCAATATGCGAGGGTAGAGGAAGCTACTAAAAATAATAAGGAAGTTTGGTGGAGAAACCAGGAAAGAGTAATAATCCTCGAGGGAAAAGGTCGATGAAAATGACTTGGCCTAACTTTGAGAGGTATACTCCCATGTTGCCAACACCCATGGGTAGATCTCCTACACAAATTTTGAGTATACATCGAGGGATGTTTCGACCGCCTTTACCCATGCAGAACACGCCAGGCGCAGTGGTGGCAAGAAGAGCCACGAATCTGTATTGTGATCATCATTGGGACAATGGCTACGACATGAATGATTGTGCTTAGCTAAGAAAGGAAATTGAGAGGTGTGCAAGGGAAGGACGGTTACGAGGCTTCGGACCTTGAAGGACTAATCATGCGGAGCCCCCAAGACCCAGGAATGACCGTAGAGAATGGTAGCAGTACAAGAGAAATTATCAAAATAATCGGGGCAGAGGAGATAGGAGACCTCAAGATCAAGAGATTCGAGATCGAGGACAAGAGACGAGAGAAGAAAGGCAGTAAGAATAGCACTCGGGTAATCAGGAGAATAGAAATGGTGATTACCCGCCGATCCGCAGGGTGATTAATGTGACTAATGGAATCATGGGGGAAAGGTCCTTGAATACAGTCATGAAGGCTGAGGCACGGAAAGCCTCTGCAGGAGATCTGCGCCATGAAAGGTTTCGGCCAGACGAGACAATAACATTCTCAGAGGAAGATCCAGTTCTGGATCAAACCCCACACGCAGTCCCCAGCTAAGTGTGCTATTGGTGTGAGGGCTAGAAAATTTCTTGGATTCATGGTGTCCGAGAGGGGCATTGATGTCATTTCTGAAAAGGTCAAGGCTTTGAGGAGAATGAAGAATCCACAGATGCTGAAAGACGTGCAAAGGCTTACGGGATCCTTGGCAGCCCTGAGTCGATTCCTCTCGTAGGGAGCTGAGAAACACTTGCCCTTGTTTGATGTGCCTCGAAGAGCAAAGAAATTCGAGACAAAAAGTGGTGAAGAGGCATTCAAGAATTTGAAAGAGCATTTACGTGTATGTCCAACTCTCATGAGGCCCGAGATAGGTGAAACTTTGTTCTCGTATACTTCTGCCTCACCTTTGGCAATCAGTGCAATGCTGGTAAAAGAGAAGGGAAGACAACAACATCCCATCTACTTTGTGAGTCGAGCCCTGCTAGGACCAGAAACGAGGTACACTGCTCTCGAGAGGCTAATCTTGGCTATGGTACATGCATTGCGAAGATTGCATCCCTACTTTTAGGGATATACGTTAGTGTTGCTCACCAATCACCCAATTAGACAGATTCTTTTAAAACCAGAAGCTTCGGGAAGAATGATGAAATAGGTCGTGGAGAGGCTGTTTGACATGTGGTTGATTGGTCCGTGGTTTTGATAGACCAAAATTTGGAGAGCCCAAAGGAAGAGGAGAAGGAGGTGCCTGCTAATGTTTCCCCGAACAAGAAATGGGAATTCCTAGAGGTCCCTGATGATGAGGTATTTCAATTAAAATATTTTATATAAATAATTTATTGTGTACTGTTAAAGCCAATATTTGTAGTATGTTTTGCGATGATCCAAACCAACCCAATATGCACTTGAACCTAGAAGACAGGCAGAGAGAGGTCAGGAAGGTAGGCCCAAGACCATGCCTGCTCCGATGCTCCCGTTTGCCATAGAAGCCATGTAGATGCGTATCCAAGTGAATAGTCGACTGATTGGAAAAACTTACCTTGTGTCTTACACTCTTCCTCGTTATATGTGGTTTGGTGGCTGATGGGACTGGAGCTATACTATCAGCGCCCGTATAACCGTTATCGGCCTGACCCCATGCCCAGGTAGAGTCCTTGGTTAAAACAGGTTGCATTTCCTGCCCTCCTGATACTTACTGGGCCATTAGGCCCATACATTATCAAGTCCTCCCAGCCAATGGCCTGACCAGGTAGATGGACTTGCAGGTCAATGGTTGTGTCGGAGCCTGGCTTTTCCTGCCTTTAATCTGTAGCTTCTAGGCAGCCGATAGTGTTCATGGGAGCAGGTAGCGTATTTCCTGAGCATATTGGCGCCCCTTTTTGGTTTTTGACACCGCCAGCCAATGTTTGACCTTCTTTTTATTAATGCACCCATTTACGGTTATGCTACCTATTTGGATGCCCGCCCGTTCTGATGGTTTCTTGCACGCTGGCTGTGTAATTCTAGCTCTCTCCCAAGGCGGTTATCATTACTCTTTTGTTGCACTATCTGTCAAGGGAATTAACTACCTTTGTTAGTTATACCTTCCTTTTTTTTCACCTACTCATATCCTTCGTCATTTTCCTTTCACTGCTTCCCCTCTCTGCAATTATGTACGTGTATTTCGCCTGCTTTTTTGGTTCTCTGGCGACTCTCGACCTTCTTCTAGGTACCTCTTTTTGCCTTCTCCTATCTTTCTTTCTTCCTTCCATCATTTTATTTTATTACCATGGTTTCCACCGCCGGTCCCCCAAAGGGATATTCATACTGCGATACCACTAATCCTGAGTTCCAGGTGGCTCTTCTTGTCGTGGAGGCCACCTTCAAAGCTCAAAACACCATTTTCAATGACATCCGTGAACATATTCTTCTTCCTGGGGTCAGCCAAAATGTTATGGATGTGCCTGCGGGTATGGTCACCATTTATCTTGAGACTCTCAGGAAGTGCTGTCTTAGGTTCCCACTTTCTCCCTTTTTTCAGACCGTTATGTCCTTCTACGAGTTAAGCCTAACCAACCTTCCTCCAAAAAAAATTAGGGTTGTTTTAGGCTTTGAGGTCTTGTGCCGCCTCCTATGTATCCAACCTTCCGTTACTCTGTTCCATTTTTTGTCATTCTGCCAGGATGCCTCCGGACTGGACTTTCTTGAAATTTCAGCAGGATGGGGTCAAGTTGTTGATTGATCTTCCCAATCCCCTTGAGTGGAAGAGGTGGTTCATATTTGTGGACAAGGACCTCGTCCTAGGTCCTGCTGATGAGGAGAGGGTCACTTATCCCTCCGGGCCAGAAAAGGGACGGAGTTCTCGTCCTACTACTATTGAGACCTTTTCTCTGCAACCTTCTATTTCCCGCCTTGAGGTCATGAAGGTGAGATGGGACCACCTCTTGAGTGATTCCACCCTCCGTGCCGTCGGCCTTTCATATTTCCCTGACACTATTTATTCCAGCGAGGGTCTCGTCGATTTGAGCGGTATTCACTACTTTGGCTGAATTATTAACTCTACCTGCTGCCCTCCTTTTCTTTTCTCCTTCTTTTTTATTACTTTATGATATTTCTCCTCTTTTTTGCAGAAATGTTTGTGGATGCTTTCCTTGGGGATCTGTCAAAGATCCCTTGTCGGGATGGGAGCAGCCGTCCAGCCTCCCATATTGATGACGCGACTAGTGTCATTGATCAACAAGTGGAGGCGATCGATGTCTCCGACAGTGATGTCAACAAGGATGAGCCTTTCTGAAGAGGGCCCGCCGCAGGTAGCGGAGAAGAGGAGAAAATAGTAGGGAAGGTCCCAGCCTGCCTCTATGCATCATCATCTCAGAAGAAGTCCCGGAGACTCCCACTGCCAGTCATCAGGGTCTCGCTTTGGCAACCCAACCTATTTTAGTGATCCCCTTCTCACCTCTGTTTGCGCACGACTCTTCTTTCCGGAGATCTGCTCCGGGTCTCTTGCGCAGCGCCTCTGCTCGGACATAACTAATTTCCCAGGCCCTGCTCATTCCACACTTCAACGATTGACAGCACGAACGCTCTCTGAATGTCGCCGACACCAAGTCTTTGGCCGACTGATCAGCTGCGCCCGTTCTTGAGGTTTGTCTTCTCTTCTTCTTCTTTATTTATTTTTCCTTTATTTTTTATTTGTGCTTATTCATTTTCCGCTTCTTCTTTTAGCACCTATGCTCTGCCAGGGCCATGCAGGAAGAAGTTGACAACTTGCGGGTAGAAAATGGCGAGTTGAAGCGCGGCCTGGCCTCCCTGCATTCCCTTGCTCGTCGTGTTCTGGAGCTGGAGCAGCATCTGGAGCTGGAGAAGGGTGTCACCGGTTCTCTGTAGAGCTCCCTGAACCGTGTTGAGGCTTAGGTTACTGATATGAAAAACTTCCAAGAGTGGGCCTTTACTCGGGGCTTCCTGAGCCTTTATTCCTGGTGGTGCAGAGTAATAAGGCCTCCGAGCGATTGAGCAGTGCTCTGATGTAGGTCATTGACCTCTATTTTCGCACGGAGGATGAAGACCAACTGCGAGCTGGCCTTGGTGATGCCTTTATTCCTTTGCGAGAATACAACTTCACTGAGTATTTCTCCCAGCTGCACCCAGAGATGTCATTGGCCGAGTTGGACAATTGAACCCCCGACGGTATCTTCCCTGAGGCCGATGTACATTCCTCTAGCCACAACGGGACTCAACAACTGGCTCCAGACATGGGGGTTCCTATTGAAGAAATTGCCCAAGCTGCCAGCAGCACGAACAAGAACATCAATGTCGGTCATGTCAGTGCAAGGAGTGAACCCGGGAAGGTTAGCACCATGGTCCTCGAGGAGGCTAGAGGAAAAGATGGTGCGGCGAAGCCCTAAAGAAAAAAAACTTATCTTTCTCTTTCTTTTTATGCTTTTCTCTTCTTTTTTTCCCGTTCCCCTGTTGAGAGATGAAACATTTTTTGGCATGCTGTTGTTTCACTTTTTTCCTTTGAAGCAAACTCTTAACGTTAATTTCCTTTTTTGATTTGGCATTCATCTGTGTTTTCTGTTAGAACATATTTCAGCCTAAACTGCGTTAGCTTATGTTTTTCTCCGGCACTTGTCGTGGTCGAGGCCATCATTCTTCTCGCCCTATTTTTTTATGAAACTCGACCTGCATTCATGCTTCTTGTCCGGGCCAACGCTTGCAGCTTCGACCTGCAATTGGTTTACTTAACTCCGACATCGATTGCTGTCAGGGTTTTGTGATTTTTGTCTTACCTAAATTGGCTTGCCATTGTGCTGGCTGTTGGGCCAGCACTTAGGCTTTAGCCTGTGTTCCGACTCATGCTTCCCCGACTTTGGCATTTTCCAGAAAATTTGATTTCCTTGGCCCCTTTGAGATTCGGCTTGCAATTTTCGCTGGCAGTTTGAGCCAGTGTGACAACTTTAGCCTAAATCAGGCTTTTCTCCAGCGCTGGGTGCGACCAAAGATTCATTTTCCTTAGCCCCTTTGAGATTTGGCCTGAACTTTGCACTGACAGTTTGCGCCAGTGCGACAACTTTAGCTTGAATCGGGCCTTTCTCCAGTGTTGGGTGCGGCCAGAGATTCATTTTCCTTAGCCCCTTTGAGATTCAGCCTGCACTTTGCGCGGGCAGTTTACGCACTTTCGCCTGAATCAGGCCTTTCTCCATCATTGTGTGTGGCCGGAGATTCATTTTCCTTAGCCCCTTTGAGATTCGGCCTATACTTTCTGCTGGCAGTTTGCGCCATCGTGGAAACTTTAGCCTGAATCGGGCCTTTCTCCGGCGCTGGGTGTGGCCGGAGATTCATTTTCCTTAGCCCCTTTAAGATTTGGCCTGCACTTTGGGCGGGCAGTTTGTTCCAGCGTGGAAACTTTAGCCTGAATCAGGCCTTTCTCCATCATTGTGTGCGGTCGGAGACTCATTTTTCTTAGCCCCTTTGAGATTCGGCCTACACTTTCTGCTGGCAGTTTACGCCAGCGTGGCAACTTTAGCCTGAATCGGGCCTTTCTTCGGCGCTGGGTGTAGCCGGAGATTCATTTTCCTTTTCATCCTGCACTCATTACAAGCATTACACAAAAAGGAAGGTGGGGACGTAGATCGGGGTTTTCTCGGGATCATCTTCCTTTCACATGACCTCAACAAATTTGATCCCTTCAGGAACCTTATCTCGCTTACCCGTCATATTAAACATCCTAAAAGTAGTTATCATGAGTACATAAATTTACAATCACTTTAAGCGTAGTACCTTTTCAGGTTAGCTATGTTCCAGGTCCTGGGAATTGGTCTCCCATCCATCGTCTTCATTTTGTATGCTCCTTTTCGCAGTACCTTAGTCACCTTGTATGGGCCCTCCTATACAGCATCCCGCTTCTTCTGACCCTGAGCTCAACTTGCTTCATTCTACCTTAAAGCTAAATCCCCCACTTTCAAGGATCTCACCCGTACCCTACTGTTGTAATGTTGTTTCATCCAGGACTTGTACTTTGCTTCCTTTAGTGATACCTTATCCCTAAGTTCATCCAGGGTCTCCAAGCTCTCCCTGATAGCTCATTCATTGTCTTTCAAGCTCAATGGTTCTGCTACTCTTTTTACTGGGTGCTGCTACTTCTGGGGGAATTATCGCCTCCGTCCCAAAACACAACCTGTACAATGATTCTCCTGTAGCGATTCTTAGTGTAGTCATGTATGCCCACAACACGCTCATTAATTCTTATTCCCATTATCCTTTGGCTTATCCCAACCTTTTTTTCAAACCCTAAACAATCGTCCTATTTATTACTTCTGTCTGCCCGTTTTCCTGTGGGTGGGCTACAGAGCTGAACTGCTGGCTTATGTTAAATTATGTGTACCATGACCTGAAAGGTTCATAAGCAAACTGTTTTCTATTGTCTCTTACAATCACTTGTGGGATGCCGAACCTTCAAACTATGCTCCTCCAAGCAAATGTTGTCATTGTTCTTCCTGTTATGCTTACCACGGCCTCCACCTCCACCCATTTTGTGAAGTAATCAGTTGCCACAAGTAAAAATCTCTTTCTTCCTAGGGCTTCCGAAAACAGTCCTACGATATCGATTCCCCATTTTGCGAAGGGCCAAGGTGACCTTATGCTGGTCATTCGCTCTGCCGAAAGCCTGTGCATTTTTGCGTGTTCCTGACACCCGCGACATTATTTGGCCATCTTTTCCGAATCCGCCCTCAAGGTTGGCCAATAGTATCCTGCCCCTACTGCCCACTGCGCTATTGTTCTTGCTCCCTGATGACTATCGCAGCTTTCTTCGTGAATTTCCTTGAGAATCAGTTTTGCCAGCTCTGGACCTGTGCATCTGAGCCACAACTCTGTATAGCCCTTCTTGTACATCAGCCCATTTCTGACAGCATACTCTAACGCCTTTGTTTTTACCATTCCTGCATCTTTTTCCTCGATCAGCAGTTCCTCACACTCCATGTAGTTGCGAATGGGTGTTGTCCAATCAGTCATTGGTCCCTGTATCACTGCTACCTGTCCTGCATTTGTCAACCTACAAGTTAGCTCCTCAACTATCACGGTCTTTATTAAGTGTGCATGAGTTGAGGAGGCCATCTTTCTCAATGCATCCGCTCTTGTGTTCTATGACCTGGGAACCTTGGTGATATTAAATTCTTCCAACTTATCCGCTAAGCTCCTGACCTTATCCCTGTACTTTATTATTGTCGGCTCCTTGGAAGCATACTGTCTGTTATACTGGTTGGCTACCAGCATCGAATCTTAGTAGGCCTGCAGCCTCTTTGCTTCTAGATTCCTCGCTATCTCCATGCTCGCAATTAGAGCTTCATATTCAGCTTCATTATTTGAGGCTGGGAACTTGAATCGTAGGGCGTAGGTTGACTCCACTACTTCCGGGTGTGATATTACTAGACCTGCACCTGCTCCCTCTATTCCGTAGGCTCTATCTACGTATACCTTCCATACTTCCGTACCCATTTTCTCACCCCAACTCACAAGATGAGGCTCGCCTTCTACTGCCCCTTTCATTTTTCCTCCTTTGGCATTTCAGCTAGAAAATCTTCCATCACCTGCCCCCTTAATTGCCCTCCTTGGGGCATATTCAATAGCGTGCTCTCCCAGCTCAACTGCCCACTTCATTAATCTCCCTAAAATTTCCAGCTTGGTCAGTATCGCTTTGAGTGGTTGATTCATCAGGACCACCACAGGGTGCGCTTGGAAGTACTGCCTCAGCCTCCTTGCTGCATGAACCAGGACCAACGCTAGCTTCTCTTGATTTTTGTATATCTGTTCAGGACCTTGCAGGGTCTGGCTAACAAAGTATACTGGTCTCTGGACTTTGTTTGCTTCTTTAACCAACGCCCTGCTCATGACCTCATCGCTTGCTGCCACATACAAGTTTGGTGTTTCCCTTTTTTTGGACTGGTCAACGTGGGAAGATCTTTCAGGTAGGTCTTCAGCTACTCAAATGCCTTCTCCTGTAACTCTCCCCGTCGCACCATCCCCCTTTTTTCCACACATCCTTTCAGAGTTTTGAAAAATGGGAGCGCTCTTTAAGATGCTCATGACATGAAATGATTCATAGCTGCTAGATTCCCATTCAGGCTCTGAACCTCCTTCACCGTGCTTAGCAGTTTCATTTCTAAAATTGCCTTTATCATTTTGGGGTTCGCGCGCAGGCCCTTGTTTGACACCATGTGCCCCAATAATTTCCCTGCTCCTACTCCAAATTGGCACTTGGTTGGGTTTAACTTCATCCCGGTCTTCCTGAATTGCAACAAGGTCTCTCTGACGTCCCCTACGAAAGTCTCACACTGGTTAATTTTTATCACCATGTCATCTACGTACACCTCCAGGTTCCTCCCAATCTATTTCTGATAAAATTTATCCACCACCCTTTGATATATTGCTCCGGCGTTTCTCAGGCCAAAAGGCATCATACGATAACCGAAAGCCCACTTCTCCGTGATGAAGGAAATTTTCTCCACATCACTTTCCAACATAGGGATCTGGTGGTATCCCTTATAAGCATCAAGAAAACATTTGATTGGGTAGTTGGTAAGAGCATCTACCTTATGGTCAATGCCCAGGAAAGGGTAGCAGGCCTTGTTCAGGTCCATATAGTCTACACACATCCTCCAGCTGGCATTGGTCTTTTTAACCAGCACTGGATTGGCCAGCAAGGTTGGATAAGGGATTTCTTCCCGAATCTCCACTGCAACTAGCTGGCTCACCTCCTTGTTGACCGCTTCATTCCTTTCCCTGCATAACATCCTCAGCTTTTTCTTGACTAGCCTGCAAGAGGGGGTCCACCTTCAGCTCATGATAGCCTACATCCTTCGACACTTCCATCATATCTACCAGTTTCCAAGCAAAGGCTCGCCTGTTCTCCTCCAGTACCTTTTTTAGTTGGTCTTTCACCTGAGCTGGGAGGCCAGTTCCTACCAGCACCATCCAGTCTTTGTTCATAATCACCGTTTCCACTTCTGCGCATAACCTTGATGGGTCATTTCCATCCGTGATTAACTTGACATATCTTGCTTTGCTGACCTGCGTCTCACGACTCCCACCTTTATCGCCTCGTTTCCTTTTGCTGAGTGCAATCCGGTGGCACTCTCTGGCTCTCTGTTGGTCCTCCTTTAATATGACTATCCCCCCTCTGGTTAAGAACTTCAACAACAAGTGCAGGGTTGACACTATGCCTTTGAGCAATGCTAACGCCGACTTTCCTAGTATCAAATTGTTGGGTTTTTTTTTCTTTACAACTATAAATTCCATGTCCACAATTTTACTTCTCGCACCTTCTCCCATCATTACCGGGAGGAGTATGGTGTCTTCCGGTCATACTGTCTTGTCTGCAAAGTCCACCAGTGGGGTGCTCGTCTGTTCTAACTTCCTCCTGGTGTTCTCATCCAACTTCTCAAAACAATGCCACTACATGACTTCCGCCGAGCTTCCTCCGTCGACATATGTCCGGTGAATCCTCTTATCCATTACTCTGACTTCTATCACCACCGTGTCAGCGCCTGGCGGTCTGTTCGGTATTGGTTCGCTATCGTTAAACCGTATTGCTTCGTTTGCTCCCGGCTTCCTCTCCTCTGGCATTGCCTACGAGGTTTGCATGTAGCATGCCTTTTGCTGAGACTCAGTCCTTCCTCCTACGCTCCCACCTATGATGGCGTATATATCTATTACCGTGGCTGCTCTCTCTTTCACCGGGGATATTCTCTCTCTGTCTTTTGTGGTGTTAATTAATTTTCTCAGCTCTAGCCACCTCCTTCCCTTATCTCGCCTTCGCTCCTTATCAGGGCTCCTTGCCTTACCCCGATTGTCCTACTACTTTCAAAATCCTCCATGTTTTTTCTTGCCCTAGTAAGTGGCCCTGTTGTGATCCTTCACACCTTTTGCTAAATGCGCTAGTTCCCCTCTCTGCACCGCATCCTCTATGTTGTGCTTCAGGTGAATACAATCATTTATGTCATGGCCATGGTCATCATGGTAATCATAGAACTGGGACTTATTCCTCTTCTCGGGGGCATCTTTATCCTGGATAGAACATCTAGGATGTCTTTTCCTGCACATAGGGAGAAAATATCTCTAGGTGTTTTGATCAAAGGGGTGAAAATCCTCTCTAACTTGTTGAACCTGCTGGACATCTGCCTGCTTCCTGTCTGATCGGCTCCCGCTTTCTTCATTCTTCCCTCTGAACTATCCTTGTTAGCCCTGCGCTGATTATGGCCCCCCAATGCTTCCTTTCTCCTTTTATCAGCCAGGTCCACCTTGTGGAAATTTTCAACTTTTCTCATCAACTTATCAACAGTCGTTGGCTAGTCCAGAGTGAAGTCCCGTAATAGTAACTAATGCCTGAGGCCGTTCACAAATGTGTCAATGAGGAACTGGTTACTCCTCTCCTCCACCTGGTTTGCCTCATCGTTAAACCTCTCCCAGTATGCCGCCAGTGTTTTTGCCGGCTTCTGTCAGATAGCAAGCAGTTCCGACCTCATTTTCTAAAACTTTTCCTTTGCATGAAACATGTTAAGAACTTTTCCTCTAGTTGGCTGAAGCTGTCTATCGTCCCGTCTTCCAGGTTCTTGAACCATACCCTGGCCGCGGCTGTCAGGGTGGTTGCGAACACCCTGCACCATATAGCTTGTGTATCATGAAAGTGGCCATGTTGGTACAAAAGGTGTGCAAATGGTCTTCCGGGTCCGCCTCCCCATTGTACTGGCCCAAGTTCATTGGTATTTTCAGCTTTGAGTCTGCTGTAAATAACTATATCCGTCTGGTAAACAGCGAGCCCCTAACCTGCTTGTCTGGGCCCTCCTCCCCTTTTTATGGTGTTTTTCACCTGGTCTGCTCTTTGTTCCTCTGGGGTGGTACATAACCTTCTTTCCACTAGCGGTCTTCCATTATTTTCTTGGCTCCAACTCGCATCTTTTTCCCCGAGGAGGCAGTGTTTCTCTCTCCTTTTACTCCGCTTCGAACTGTTTGCGACGCCCTCTCTCTTCCGGTAGGTGCCTCGGAATCTCCCTCTTGTTCTGGGAAAAGCTCCGTTGGGTGCACGTCATGTCCCTTCTATCGGGGTTGCCTATCCTCCATTTCCTTTAGCATGTTCATCATCTCCTTCTGGGATGCCATTATCATTTGAAGGATCTCTGAGTTGTTCACCACCTTCTCTACCGTGCATATTTGATGTCTCTCTCCTGTCAGCATCAGTGTTGGACCGGGTTCATCCTCCTGTGTTACGTCTGCTATCGTCACCTGGTTGTACGGATTCCCTGGTTCTCGTGCCTTCATCTTCTCCAAGCTGCGTGGATGCTAAAAATTCATCACAATCCCCATAGATGGCGCCAATGTTAATACCAAAATTTGTAGTATGTTAGTGATGATCCACACCAGCCCAATATGCACCTGAACCTAGAAGACAGGCAGAGAGAGGTTAGGCAGGCCCAGGGTCGTGCCTGCTCTGATGCTCCCGTTAGCCATAGAAGCCATGTAGAAGCATATCCAAGTGAATAATAGATTGATTGGAAAATCTTACCTTGTGTCTTACACTCTTCCTCGTTATATGTGGTTTGGTGGTTGATGGGACTAGAGCTGTCCCATCAGCGCCCGTATAACTGTTACCGGCCTGACCCCACGCCCAGGTAGCGTCCCTAGGGAAAACAGGTTGCACGTTTCCTACCTTACTAAAACTTACTGGGCCATTAGGCCCATACATTATCATGTACATATACCCAGTGTTCAAATCT
>JAULKM010030051.1:0-13712 GCA_032355605.1 Rubia tinctorum | reverse complement strand
CCGGGCGCGCGGCCGCGCGCGTGACACGGCAAACCGGGCGGAGAGACCGAGCGTCTCGGCAAGACCGCGCGCTGGATGCGCGGGTGGGATGCTGGACGCTCGGACGGGCTGCCGAGGTGCGCGGAGCTGGGCGCACGGATGGCCGGGAGCTGGCGCGCGGGCATCGGGCGGGGCTCGAGCTGGACGTGCGCTGGAACACGGTCTCTCGACCGATCCGCGCGGACGGATGCGCGGAGACAACGGTCTCTCGAGCCGGGCGCATGGGAGCGCGCACGCGGGCAAGGAGCGCCCGCGCGGAGACCGCGCGCTGGGAGGACCGAGCTTCCGAGGACGCTGCGCGCTGGCGTGTGCGCGGGCGCGCGGGATCTCGAGCTGGCCGCGCGTTCTCGGTCCTGGGGCTTCTTTCCTTCGGCGTTTCGGGCGCACGGCCGCGCGGTTAAGCGCCCGGGCCGCGCGCTCGGTTCTTCATTCGGCCGGTCGGCCGGCCGATCTTCGGTTGGTCGCTACTTTTGACCCGTTGATCCGATTCATGAGTTCTTGTAGTCGATTTCATAGTGCTCGAGAAGACGAATCCAATGGTGCAATCTTTGAAGGTTGGTTCTTCTCGGATAATTCTCAGAACTCGGTGCCCACTTCCGGATCACGATTTCTCCGTTTCTTTATCTTCTACCACGTTTTGACTCGTGGCCTTCAATCTTCTACCATCCTTGCGAATGGCCTTCAATACAAAACTCCATAGTGCTTACGAGCAATCTACAAACTAAGCTTACAAACAGGAATCTATATGCTCGTAAGGACCAAAAATCCATTAGATTCAACTAGGTTGCAAAATGAAGGATTTAGATACAAAAACCGAAAACGGTCATCTAAACCCCTTATGGTGTAAACCTAGCTAAATCTAGCAATCTTACAACAAAAAGATAACAAAAGAGATGTTAAATGCTTCAGAAAACACATGCATTTGACGTATTATCATGAAGGCACGAGTCGCATCGGTGCTATGATCAGGTACATAGATTTATGATATCAGGTACACAGATTTATGAAAGTGTTAAGAATTGTCCCAATGAATTTGGAAAGAAGAAAAGAAAAGCTGCCATTGAAGGAAGTTGGAAGAAATTATCCATCTTTTTTAACCTACTTTATTGGAAGCATTTGGATGTTAGACATTATCTTGACGTTATGCACATTGAGAAGAATGCTTGTAATTCTTTGGTTGGGACATTGTTAAATACCCCTGGGAAGAAAACGAACGGATTGAAGGTTAGGCTAGATTTGGTTGAGTTGGGCATTCGTAAGAATCTAGGGCTAATGACTACCAGTGATGAATGTTATTTACCCCCTGCTTGCTATTCAATGTTTCAATCGGAGAAGAAATATTTTTGTTAGACCCTTAGTAGTTTGAAAGTGCCAAATGCATACTTGTCTAACATTAGCAATTATGTGTCAGTCGAGGAGTTGAGGTTAGGTGGGTTGAAGTCACACGATTTTCACAACCTAATGAAGGAATTGAATGTCATTGTCATTCAATCTACATTGCCTTCTCATGTAGTATTGTTCATCACGAAGCTCTATTTTTTTCCAAATCCATTTGTCGCAAAAGTATTAGTGTATCAAAGTTGGATATGTTGCAAGTAATGAGTATTAAAGTTTTGTGCCGTATGGAATTGTATTTCCCTCCTTCATTTTTTTGACATTATGGTCCACTTGACTGTCCACTTGGTGCGGGAGATAAAGCTATATGGTCCAGTTTTTCTCAGATGGATGTACCGATTCGAGAGGTACATGAAAATCTTCAAGCACTTTGTGAAAAATTGGTATATGTCAGATGCTAGCATTGTGCAACAATACGTGAAAGAAGAGGCCATTGAGTTTTGCACTGATTATATGAAGGAAATTGAATTAGTAGGTGTTCTAATTGGTAGACATGAAGGGAGGTTGGAAGGTATAGGAGTTAGATAGGGGAAACTATTTAACCCGAGTGCGGAAGATTTATCAGCTACCCATTTTTATATTCTGCGCAATCACAAGGATGTAGTTCCACACATCTAGATTCATGTGGATTTTATATGAGTCGTCCACCCTAATTTCAATGGGGCTCAGGTCCTCCAATTGGACACTAGGACATTTGCGTCATGTTTGCAGGAATATGTTGATGTCAGCGAACATCCACCGAAGGTTAAATGGTTGGCTAGTAGACCATTAGGGACCGTTCTTTCACATGTTAGCTATGACATCAACAGGTTTACGTTTTCCACAAAATCAATGGATGATAAGAGTGTCACTCAAAATAGTGGAGTGTCTCTTGTCTCCGAAGCATTGCCCGTTTGAAGTGGGGGTGATGACAATTCGCAGTACACCTTTAAGTGCTACTTTGGCATGATTTCTGAAATTTGGGAGCTTGACTATGTCATTATGAGTGGGTGTTTAAATGTCAGTGGATCAATTTTAACAACAGGAAGCGCATTGAGGATTTGAGCTTCACCCTTGTCGATAGAAGTCGGGTTGGATGGAAAAATGACCCCTTTATATTTGCGTCTCAAGCGCACCAGGTTTTCTATGTCAAGGATCTTGTTGATCCTAGGTGGGAGATTGTTATCAAAAGGAAATGTGCTTTCGTTGAAGAAAATTTCTTAGAGGAAATAATTGGTTTCGGATGCCCTACGGCGAGTTCTGGATCTGAAGAAGTCGTGTTACTCGAGGAGGATGATCGTAGTCTTCTCAGTTTCATGAGCCGTGGTAACCATGATGAAGGAAATGTGGATAGACGAGAAGGGGAAGATCACACGTAGGAAGTGGAGGTAGAAGAATGTGGTGATCAAGAAAAGGAAACATAAGTAGTAAGTTATGTGATATCAAGTGTTAGCTGGTAGGGTTTGGAGAGTTCGTAAAATGGTAGGTTTTTAGATTTTGGGTGAAAATGCCCTTTTTAAAATTAAATTCATCCAACTTTCTGAGTTCGGGAAAACTTATCAGGCTCTTCACATCTTAGTTACAAAAAATTTCCAAATCCAGAAATATTCTCTTAGGGAAACAATGTGCGCTTATAATTTATTCGAGTAAGGCCGGAAACGTGACATGATTTCAAAAACTTAATTTTCAAGCGCGGAAAGTGCTTAGTACCTATTGGTATAAAACCAATAACATCTTATGAAACTCGGAAAGACATCTGACCCATAGAAAGCAAAGAAAAGCCAATTTCTCGAGTTTGGAAATTAGTCTTGTGTTCAGGTCAATTTCATACTTCAACAACAATTTCACTAATAGGCTCACCATTTGCAGAACTGAATACATCCATCAAACAAGTAACATAAAAGAAAATTCAAAATCCATAGCTTAGTCAAGAAAAAACGTCAGCATTATTAAGACTTCCAACATCTTGATGTGAAAATAGACTTCCAATATCTTCAAGACTTCCAACATCCAAAATGTGAAAATAGACGCAAAACTAGACACAAAATTAAAATATCCAACAACGACAAGACATCAATATATTTTCCAAATTCTACTACTCTAGCATTCTATCAGTGCAAGATTTCCCCCTCTCATCTTGGCCCGCAATGTTTTCTTCAATGCCTTGACCAACATTCCCGTGATCCCTGCCATGATCACCATCACCACCGTCATCATCTTCACTCTCTAAGAAGACCGACTCAAATTTAGGAGGTTCTTCATCTTCGCTCAACTCCAAATGAAGGTCTTGGGCTTCCATGAATACGACATCAATTGAATGAGCATAGGTCAACATATCTTGCATATCGGTCATGCCTACACGGATGTAGTTGAAGTACTTGCTCAATTGAGCCTTCCAACAGCTTCTTGTACCTGTCATTCAATATTGAACGATTAATTTTTATATCGTACTTAATTGATGTCTATAAATTAAACTATTTATTTCTTACCGAAGCTGCATGACTCAACGATTCCTGCTTCCGCTTCGCGAGCCCTCTTCCTAATCTTAGCCTTTTAACCGAGTAATGTACGCAAAGAACCACTTGCCGCTATAGTCTTGATGGAGCCCTTTGTGTTGAAACCAATTCTTGTCATATTTTTCCATCCAAAAATATTTATCCTTAGAAATTATGCCTGCCTTGTTCAGCATAGCGGTTGTCAAACCACCATACGGAAGATCTTTCTGCTTTGTCTGCGCGGCCTTCAATAGGAATGTGATGATGGAGAAACCAAGGTTTATCTTTCCACCCTCTATGATGTAGTAAAACATCATGAGGTTTGTAATAGTTGGCTCGCAAGTATGGCCACTCGTTAGGAAAACATTAAGGCATATCCATTCATAGACGAGACGATGTTTTACGTTCAAGACACCAATATCAAAACTATCTGCTTTCCCCACAAAGATCCTTGTCTCTTAAAATATTTCTTAGCCATAGCTATGGGACAAAGAGGAGTAGTGTCACTTACGCCAAGCTAAATATGTGTGTGATAAATATCGAGGAGACCATTAGGGTCATCAGGCCTTAATTTCTTGGGGGAGGTGTAGGGGCAACCTAGGGCAGCATTTATTATATATGTAGTCACTGATAAACCTTTCCTATTGACCATAGTTACATCTCGGTTATTTCTAATTTTCCCCAAATTTTCATAAAATTGTATCTCTTCATCAATGTGAACGGACCCATCCATACACAATAGTTTCTATAATGTTGGGTTTTGAAATGTGATAGCAAATACTCCAATCCTAAACTTTCAATTTTCGACGCTAATATAGCCTTAGAATTGATAGCTTTTCTCTTTGAAAAATCAACATACCTTTGCTCGGCGGCTACATTGAAGAATTTTCTAGATCCGCCAATCTCCGTCAGAGAGCAATAACTCCGATCGCTGGCCTTTGACCTAGGATCCAAGCTCTTACAAATCATTATCAACGTTTGGTAGCGGTTTCTAAGTTTTAAAAATATGGAATTAAGGGGTTTTTATATGGTTTTTTGAATGTGCTTGGGGGTTTTGTTAAACATCCGCCCAGTTTTTCTTTTTTTTAAACCTGAAAAGGGTTTCTGAACTCGGAAATGGATCTTGTCTATTATTTGAAAGGGACGATAAAATTCTGAATTTAGAAATATATATCGTGTCTCTTTTCGAGTTCGGAAACCCTTTTCATATGGAAAAAAAGGGCATAAAGGGTTTCAAATGGGCATTTACTGCCCATTTGAAAAACCCTCATTTCCCACTTCTTCCCCTTCAAAAAACAACCCCAAACCTAACCCATAATTCCATTTCATCACCACTCTTCCATGTAAGCTTTTTATGATTTGAGTTATGTCTTCCATCCAGGTTCTCTTTTACTCCAATTTCTCACTTTACATTATTCATTTTCACCACATTTTTGTATCATATGAAGGTATGAGCTATGAAGGAATATTTCGTACTTTTTGATTGATCAAAAAGGTAAATATACTCTTCAATAAGTACCTAGGGTTTGCATAAATGAGCAAACTCAAATATTTTTTTGTTCATGCCTTCTAGGGTTTAAATTTTGTGATTCGTATGAGTTCTATTTGAAGTGGGGTTTGTTATTAAATATAAGTTGTATATAAGTGTGATTAAATGCTAGTGCTTAAATGTTATTGTATATGTTCATTGGGTAGTGTTTAGTCCAACATATCTTATTACATATTATGCCCTTTCTTTAAATATTACTAACTTATTAGTGTCCGAGGTTAAGTTATTTTTTTGGTATCTTCATGAATGTAGCATTCAAAATAGCAACTAAGAAATAGACTCATGATGATGTGTCACGGTCTGGAAATGTCAATCCCCCAATAATGGAGTTGACATGGGATGACGATGACGGTACGGGGGATGTAGGAAAACAACAAACTCATTGTAGAGCCTTAGGGCATAGAATGGCTAGAAAAGAGTTAACGTCGTTGATTTTTGACAAGTTTGGAAATTGTGTGTCGGAGCAACGTGCCAAATGGTCTCGTTGGGTGGTAAAAGTTGATAGAACAAGAGTAGATATACGTTATGATTCTTGGCATAATGTCCCAAAATATTACAAGGACGTCTTGTGGATGGAATGCAAGTTAGTTTTAGTGAATCCTTTTTCCTAGATTTTTCATCTATAATTTTCCTTTACGTGTAAACCCAGCCTCATATCCTTGTGTTGCATAATCCTTGTAGAGGCATTTTCAAATCGAAGTGGAAGGTGTGGGTGCTTTGCGAAAAAAAACTATGTTCATGATGTCCAAGAGTTGGCGTAAACATAAATACACTTTGTCCAGAGACTACATATTTAGCGATAAGAAAGGTGATCGCCCATGGGTAACACATACGCTCATTCAACCAGAGAGATGGAGATTCATAAGAAAAGGGCATTAGAGAATACTGATAACGGTAGTGAGCAAAATTCAAATTATTAGTGTGATTAATTAGATTACAATTTTCATAGTGATAACCTTAAACCAACATGCAACTTAGGGTACAAGAGAAGAAAAACAACGCATTTCCTGGGAGAATAAAATTTCACACCGATTGAGTCGTGGGGTTTTTGGTTATGTGGCAATTGAGATAGTGAAAGAGCGTCTAGAACAAGATTTGAAAATTACAATAGCGGGCGGGATGACGGAAGATAAAGCAAGGGCTTCGGTGCAACCCAAATAGTGTGGTAGACATTGAGAGGTGTGATTATTTCTTGAAGGTCAACAAAACAAAAATGGTGCATATGTCAAGGATGAAGAGAAACAAATTGTAGGAAGAGTGGTACGTAAATTTTGTTAGTGATTATAGTATTAAGTTTAACTGTATTAAGGGTATATCGAAATAACTAAGGTTTCTCTATTTATGTTTCGACTTAAGAAAAATTGAAGAATGACCAATTGCAAGGGCACTTCATTCCAAGGGAAAACACGACATCCTTTGTGAAACCATGCAAAAATCAGACCACCCAGGCCGTGTTAGGGGCCCCTGGGTTTTTTCTTGACCCAATAGCGAGCTTTTGGGATCGTACAATCCTACGATGGAGCAGAACCCTCAAGAGTCCATGCATTGCAAAAAAATCCAACTCCAAGAAAAATGAATTGAGCAACAAGATATTCTAATTCGGAGGTTGGCCTAACACACCGGGCTAATTCTACTGGAAAATTTAGAGGACTTGATGCCCGATTGGACACATCCATCTAGGGGTTTACAACACTCTCTCGGTGATGTCAAAGTCAATCACGAGGTAATTGTTTTGAAATAAAGAATTAATAGGCAACTATGCAAGCCCGACAACCCATTGGATGTCATTCTTGCAATTGAAAAAAGGTCTAAATGATCCTTCTCTTAATTATGTCAGTTTGAATTGAGCTTAACATTCAATAGCTATTTTTCTTGTGTTTTAGACATCATGTCCGAGTGAACCATACATTGATCAAGACATTGAAGGTAGGCCACTACATGTAGCCATTAGAGTTTTACATGAGTTCATGAAATATCATCACTCCATACCAATTGTGGAAGGTCTTTCAAGGGTTTTCTTGGAGAATCCTTTGGTGATGGCCACCCCTTTGCCAGTCCCAGACAGAGAATACAAGAACGTTGGCCTTGCCTGGATAATGTTCCTTACTTGGCCCTAAAGAATTATATACACCGATCCTATCAAGGATCGACATTTGAAGGAAACAATGTCTCCATCACCAAACTCGGTGAAGATAACACCAAAACAGGTGAAATCAGCACCCAAGCTGGTGCAAACAACACCAACTAGGGTTAGACCTCAATTGGCAAGAGTGCAAATCCCTCGAGACATACCTGGCTTTGTACGTGTCCTTTATAACATGCTAAAACCCCATGATCGAAACTTAACATACACATTCTTGGGAAATGAATGCGTATTCAGATGCAAACGATAAATCATGGCGTTATGGAGCGATTTTGAAGAAATATGGAGATGTGAGCAGGCTAATCAAGCGATGATGTCGATCTATACCTTGTGAATAATTTTATTAATTTTATTTCTAAATTCAATTTCAATTACGCTGACACTTATTAAATGTAATACATACTATGAAATTATCCAGGTACATATTTTTACCAGTAATAAAAAATGGGATGGATAGGATACATGTGCCCGATCATGATAGAAGAAACTGGTTGTACAAAACAAGAGAGAATCGACTACATTCGTAAATTCCTTGGCTGGAAGGATAAGATGATTTTCATTGCGCCATATATCGAGAGGTTATTTACAACTTTCATTTTCTTTACAAACATCATTTTTGCATATTGCTAATAACATTTAAATTTTCTTTTTTAGGGAACATTGGAGATTAATATTAATAGTCCCCCGCAAAGAAGTGAGTGTATTGGATGGATCCCCTCTACTTCCAACCATCTGATGCATTCATTGAGATTTTGGAATCTTCAATGAAGGAAAATAGTGAGGAACCAAATTGTTCATTTCAAGTGGTCGAAATTAAGGTGGTCTACATGTATGTTAATTTCAAATATACTTTACATATTTGGTGCAATAGTCTTAATAATTTTTGTTTCTTACATATAGTACAAGAAATGGTCTCAAAATTGGGAGTGCGGCTATTACGTCAATTTATACGCGACCAAGTGCATAGACAAATTCCAGGAAGATGTACTTGAATTTGACAAAGTAAGTGTACAGTGGTTCTTGGTAATATTTCAAACTAACCTCTGCCAAATATTTAATACAATAATGTTATTTACAGATTTTCAAAAAAGATTGGAAACCTTTCTCGCAAGATGATATCAACAGTGAGTGGAATTCATTAGCTAAGCATCTAATTCTAAATCGGTCAGCAGCACTGAGGAATCCCAATATTGGTAGGGACACTCAAGTTAGATAAACATTGAACCGTAAAAATGTTAGAATAGATTTGCAGTGAATTCTATTCCTATATATAGATTATTGCTTGGTTAGCATTATCTATAGATTTTTGTTTAGGTGAAATATACTATCGTGTATTGTTTTCAAATTATGGCTGTGTATCGAGGCAGTTTTTGTGCAGGGAATAACAATGATAGAAAATTCTCACCACAACATCATATTAAAATTCCGACTCCATAATGTATTTTCGTCTCTTTTATTTTCATATACCATTGGTCAGAATAGGTTTAACGATCTCGGAAACATGCAACACGAATAGGTTTCTGAGTTCAGAAGGATTTCATGGAGAAAATGCTCAGCCATTAATTTCCAGATTCAGACCGGAAAAGCGACACAAATCTGGAAACTAAATTTCAATTAATAATTTCCGAGTTCGCAAATTAATATCTTTACGATGTCGAAAAATTCTGTGAGGTACGATGGGAGGACCAATATTTTTGAGTTCGGAAATTAATTATAGGCGGTTCCAGGCTTTAATTTAAGGTCATTTTTAACCATCTTCTTTTTCAATGATTAAAGGTGGTTCTCACAACCACCTTCTTTTCATATTGATTAAAGGCGGAACCAACAAAGTCACTTAGAAAGTGCCTTTAAATTGCCAATAGAACCTCCTTTAATTGGTTCATCTTACACTAGTGATTGTACCTGTGCTGGAACCTCATACCCAACATCGGTATAATGGTAAAAGGGTATCGATGCCAAATTAACCTATGACTATACTGGCGCTAATATAACAATGCAGATGCTAATATTACCCAACACCATTAGTTGATTGATGTCGGTGCTGCTTGTAAAAATGAGATCTAGGTGCTCATATATTTTGAACATCAATGTAAATCAAGCATAGTATGAAAAGAATTTCCGGTGCTCGTATTTGACAGTCACCAAAAAATTTTGCACCGGTAAATGTTGAGCACAATTATAGAATTAATACTGGTGCTACTTATTCTGGCAATGGTTATTAATATCATGAACCAGTGCTGATTTTATTTTGCATTTGCAATGCCCTATTTTATTGATAAGTGGGGAATTTGATTTTGAGGGACCATTCCTCAAAGTTCCAGGGTGATTCAGATACCTCATTCTGGCCATTGATTATTTCACTAAGTGGGTGGAAGCAGAGCCATTAACGAATATAAAAGGAAGGTCACTGATTGCTTTCTGCTAGAAAATATTATTTGTAATTTTGGAATTATGAAAACTATAATAACATATAATGTGAAGTATTGTATTCATGTTCCATTCAAAAAATGGTGTGAGGAGTATAAAATACAGCACAAGGTGACATCGGTATATCATTCCCAAGCGAATGGACATGTGAAAGTTGCCAATCGAATCATTGTTAATGGAATTCAAGCCAGGCTTGAAGGTGCTGAGGGAAACTGGATAAGTGATCTACCGAATGTCTTATGGGCATATCGAATAGTTGAATCATCAGCCACTGGAGAAACACCATACGACTTGGTTTACGGATCTGGGACTGTAATTTCTGCAGAAATTGGAGTACCAAGTCTAAGATCAATGTCAGCTCCAGGGGAAAGAAATGAAGATAATCGCTGTTTGGATCTTGATTTGGTAGAGAGGAAACAGGAGTTGGCATCTTTGCACGAAGCTAAGGTAAATGAGAAGGTTAATCGTTTCTATGATTGGATCATTCGAAAGATGTAGTTCAACCCATGAGATCTAGTGATGAGGATAAATAAAAAGAGCAAACAAGAACCAGAAGGAAAATTAGCAGCCAATTGGGAAGGACTTTATAGGGTAATCAAGGCATATCCAGGAGGTAGCTATGTTTTGGAAGACATGAGTGGAAATCGAGTCCCGAGGCGCTAATATATTACTAATTTCTGGAGATAATACCAGCTTTAGAAGGTTAGACATTGGTGTATGTTGAAACGCAACACCAAATGTCAATTTTGTATGATGCATGTTTGACATTGGTGTATGTTAAAATGCTACACCATATGTCAAGTTTGTATGATGCATATGTATGTTGAAACGCTGCACTAGATGTCAAATTTGTATGATGTATGTCCGACATTGATGTATGTTGAAACGCTGCACCAAATGCCAAGTTTGTATGATATATGCTAGATATTGGTGTAATTAGAAATGCTGCACCAAATGTCAAGTGTATACGATGTATGCCAAAATGCTGCATCTTGATAAATATACGATGTACCAAAATGTTGTATCTCGATAAAAATATATGATGTATGCCAAAATGCTGCATCTCGATAAAATGTACGATGTATTCTGAAACGCTGCATCACGATAAAGCATACGATGCATGCTGAAAATGCTGCATCTCGAGAAGATATATGATGTGTGGCGAAACGCTACATCTAAAGTTGAAATTGCATAATGCATGTCAAGGCATTACACTAAAAAATGTTGACACTTTCAACATATTATTATTGCTCGAAGAAATATATATAAGTATCATAAGGGATTTACATGAAATATGAGAAATTAATTCGAAGACTGAAAATTTTCTATGGAACTAACTTTCCTAACTTTTATTATATATTTTCAATGTCTTCTATCTTAATCCTGGCATCACAATGGAAGTATAGCTCTTGATCTTCTTTGGGATACTCGGAAGAATCAATGACATCCCTCGAATGAGAACGCTTAGATCTTGAAGACTTATTGCTCGATTCGGTATCATTTTCCAAGTTCATCAATTGAAGTTCCTTGTTTTGAGGATACTTCCTCTTCTTGTCAGTATTCTTCTTTTTACCTTCAATAGTTTTGAATAATTAAGCCTTCATCATAACCTTTGAAGTACTCGAGGTGGACTTATTCGATGCCCCTGGTCAATAGTGTACCTGAGGAAATTCCCTTAACCACTCTAATATAGCCTCGATGATAGCCTTTTGACAAAAAATACCCTTAAAATATAATTTACAATTCATAATCCAATTATCAGCAGCTCTTTGTAAGAATTCAGGCATGTTAGTTGTTGGCTTTGGATGAAGGGCACCATGATAAAGTTTGTGGGCTTGAAAACTTTCAATAAAAGATTTAAGTGAGACATCAAGATATTCATTTTTTGTAACCAAGCGAGAGTTTTCAGCAGCCAGGCGAGAATTTTCAGTAGATAAAAATGCAGCCAAAGAAAAGTTCCCATCTGCAGCATCTGTCTTTTCTGCTAAAGTCGCATTTAGCTAATTAATCTCACACAAGGATACATCATGTAACTCCACAACTTCCTTAAAATTTTCTTTTAGCTTATAATTCTCAGTTCGACAAAGATTGAGGGGACCTTCAACAATGGGCAATCTTTCAGTATCGGCAAGGCATAGAGAAAGAGTTCCAAACTTAGAATTCACAAGATGGAAAGTTTCTTGATAACTTCTCTTGGAAAGGTCATAGTTATCAACAATTTCTAGGGGCACAACCCCATTGTTCTTCTTAGCTTTAGATTCTCTTAGAAAATTTTGAAAAGCGGGATGTGTTCCATTCTACCATAAATCTAACTCAACGTTTTTATCAGCGAGATCTTTAAGGATTCTTTTCCACGAAGGACAACTGTAGTCACGCCAGGAATCGAACTCTTTCCGCGATTCGACTGAATCTAGCATCATTTTTATCTATTCTTCCTGAGTCCAATTTAACTCTCTTTGAGTCTCATAAAGCTCTTGGCAAGCCTCTTCGAAAGCTCTTTTCAAGTTGTTTTACTAAAAAAAGGAGAAAAGAGGTAATTAAAGGAGACATTGAGGAGAAACAAAAACATTCTTCATAAATAGAAAAAGTAATACATAAGAAAGCCATAGAGGAAAAGGTTACATTTTATCCTAACCTAGGGTTGGAAGTTGTGTCCTCCTCGACAGTGCCTTTGACTATTTCATCTTTCTTTGGCTCTCTTATAGTAGTTTGAGCATCAGTTGCTTGGGGTTCGGGGGCCTTGGTATTTCCTCGAGAAATAAAGTTTCAAGGGAGAAAGCTTGAATATCCTCAGCAGTATAACACTGCTTTGAGAACCTTAGAAACTTCACAAACTTAGTTTGGAGGCCTCCATCCTTAAAACCTTATTCCCACTTCTTATCCAAGATATCCCCAGTTTTAGACTTCAAGAAAGTTCTCAGATGATTGATTTTATCAGCAGGAAGATGCCCGAAAACCGAGGGCAGTGCATTGTCCTCAAGCAAAGAATGATAACCCCACTCTTGAGCAGTCTCGAGAAGGTCGATGAAGAAATCATAGAATTCTTGATTCTTCAATAACCTTTCCTTGAAGGCTTCAAGCAGAGATATTTGGGCTTCAGGATCTCGAGCCTTATCTAAATTTGCTTGTTACAAAGTAAGCTTTCTGTTTTCAGCCCTGAGAGATGTAAGACAATCCTCACTCTTCTTCTCAGTCCCTTTAAGCTCTTTTTTAGCCTAGTTATCTCAGTTCTTTGTTGTTGAACTTCTTGGCAAAGTTTGGATATTTCTTCATCTTGAGCCGTCTTTTGTTTGGCTCTCAGTATTGAAAAGAGGAAAGATAAGGATCGAAACATCTTATACATAGAGGAAAGTAATTAAGCTTTATAAAATAAGAAGTGAAGACGTATATTAAAAGTGTTGAGAACACAAACAAACCTCGGGATCCTTGATCAAATTGCTAGAAGTCGGTGTAGTAGTTATCAGATCATTCAAGGAATCTCTAGGGGTGAGAGTGGTAATGAAGGTAGTTTGATCATTCCTTCCCTTCTTACGTGACTCATGCAGGGAAAGTTCATCCTATCATTTCCGCTTGTTAAGTTTTTCTTGATGAGTTTAAGCTTCTCGAGTTTCCTTATCTTGAGGAGGGAGGTTCAAGATATCTTGAGGAGAGTGGTTTAAGATATCTTGAGGAAGGTGGTTTAAGA
>JAULKM010030041.1:0-13713 GCA_032355605.1 Rubia tinctorum | reverse complement strand
TTACCCATACCCATACGGGTTTAAAATTAGATAACCCGCTTGACCCGCGGGTTACGGGTCTATTTTGACACCCCTAATTAAAACCTGTGAAAATTTGATATTTTGAAAATATATGTTATAATGAATCCAACAAAATATCACTCGATGGTATTTATACTTATAAGCTAATTCAATTTTATGGTCAAAGTTTGAAAATTTTGATGAAATGAATAATTATATTGCAACTAGAAATGATATAGGTGAGTATTGACTATTTATAGTTACAAACGTTGTATAATGATATTTGATTTTTCATAATCGTCAAAACACATCTTTCATTAATAATTTTTATTCAAGCTATTATCAATCGAATTAGTACTATTAAATGAAATGATGATTTTTTTTTATACTTTTAGAACAAAGGGATTTTTTATTTAGATAAATTATTTTAAAAAACTGTATTTTCATAGGTTTTTAGAATATGTGATTTAATTTGAATAATATAAATTGAGAGGATATGTTTTTTTCTGACATTCAAGGCATACCACTAAACGGAGATAAGCTAAACAATTTTGTAAGTAATAAAAATAGTCAATTTAAATAACATAAATAAGGTAAGAGAGCAATTAAAGTTTGCCAACGAAATTTTGTATGAAGAGTAAGTATCAAACCCATACTGCTGGTTTGACAATGGTATAAGAACAAACTCGCTTATGTTCTTATTACAACTAAACGTCCTTAATTTTAGGAGGATTTACTGAAATAGAGAATCAGAAAACGGAACTACAAAATCAGATTCTCACAAAGTATTTGGGATAATTGGATAAAACCATTATCCAATCCCAATTAACTCATTATCCAATTGGTCATTATCCAATTAATCCATTAACTAATGGGTCTAAATGAGTTGAATCATAATGAATTGGGTCATTAAATGGATAACCTATGAGATAACTCATGGATAACCCATGAGATAGCTCATATGAATCAATGTGTTAAAATATATTATCTAATAAGTCATTATCCAATTGACCATTATTTAATCAACCCAATAATTTATCATTCAACCTTTTTTCCTCTATTGTTCTTCCTTTGCCTCGATCTAGTCAATTTGGGTTTTAACCTTGAGTTATTAGGGACGGGTTATGAGTTATGCTTAGTCATATTTAGAAATTTTAATCTGGGTTATCGGGCCATGTTCCAGGCCCATGTTGTCGAGTCGGGGCGAGACAAAAAAAACTCTTAGTTTCAACTCGACTCATTTAAAATATCTTGAGTTCGATCAAACCTCTTAAATCTTAGTTTGAGTGAAACTAATTTGGCTCGAGTTTGTGTTCGAGTTCGATCGATTCTGTAAAATCTTGACTCGAACTCGTATTTGAACTCAACTCGTTCCATGATTATAATTAATTAATTTTTTTACATACATAATAATATATTATATTTAATAAAAATATGTCACATATAAAAATTATGTTGGATCGATAATCTCGACGAAGTTACGAATAGTATTAGATGAGCTCAGTTTCGAATACTATTCGATCTCGGCTCGAGTTAGGTCAAGTTCAATTCGATTTCAGGTGATTTAAAATATCTTAGGCTCTAACCAAATTTGAACAACTCTTAATTCGAGCTCATTTTTTTTAAAAATATCTTAATTTTGATTTCGCCTCCATTTTGATCAAACCTGTTAGGTCGAGCTCGAGTTTGAATGAAATTAATTTGATTCGAGCTCGAATAGATTAAGGATGTAAATGAGTTGAGACAAACTCGAATAACCCTCAATGCAAGCTCAAGCTCAACTTGAGTTTGATTGAGCTGGTAAATTTTTTGCTCGAACTCGAATTTGAATGAAGTTAATTTTGCTTGATTTTTAACTCGAACCATGATTAACTATATTTTATTTTTTATGTACATGATAAAATATTATAAATATTATAATTAATAAAATATATATTATGTTGGATCGACGATCTTTATGAACAATATTAGTGAGTTTGAGCTTGAATACTGTAAAAGTTTGGCTCGAGTTCAATTAAATCAAATTCGAGACGATTTTTGATTGAATTATTCACGAGTTTTTTGCGATAGTTTGGTTCGTTTGCACCGCTACCCATGATTTATACCTCGGTTCGTATACAACCCAACTAAATAATTTTTATCCAATGAGTCACTTTGTTTTGACCCAACCTGTCATTTATTAGTTTACCTAATTTACTGAAATTTTAACCCAATTTATACAAAAATGTAGCATTAGAATAAGAAATTATCCACGGGTCATCCGTTACCCAACCAGACCCAGCCCAAAATTATCCAACGGGTAACCTGTTATCCAACCAAACTCAACCCAATAATTACAACTCATTTATATCCATTAACCTAATGGGTCATTATCCAATAAGTGAAAATAGTAAATGGATAACGGTTATCCATCGGGTGACTCGACCCGTTTGACGGGCCTATCATAAAGTACTAAGAATTTAGAGTTGATGATGCAGAGAGTTAGTGAAATTCATAATGAATAATGTGTAACAGAGTAACTTAGTAAAAAACTAAATTACCAATCACCTTTTTTAAGAGTTGCAATTAATTATAAATACATTTGCCTTTTTCATTTATGCCACATTAGTTATTATGTAATTTACTATAAATTTTCACTCTTTTTATTATTAATAAAAAATTAATGCTTTAAAAGTTATTATCCACATAATTGGGGAAAAAAACTAAGTTCAAAAAATCATCTCTAATGTAAGAATTGTTTATGACCTTTCATTTTGACATGGCTAAAACTAAAGTGACGATTCAAATAGACTTTCTGTTGAACGGAATTTTGATCCTATCAATATGCTTAGTCAACATATCTGTCAAAAATAAAATAATTTTATTGTATTTATCCAAAAATCTCTCGAAATTCACATGATTTTTTATATAATGCTCAAATTATAAATTAAACCATACATTTAATTATTTTAAGTATTATTTAGTTATATTTATATTTATATTTTACTGATTAAATAAATAATTTAAATTTTAAATATTTTCAAATAATAATAATAAATAATTGATGATAATTTTTAGATTTATATAAAAATTTAAAGTAATCTAAATTGTCATGAAAATTTAAGTTCAACGGTTATTTATGTAGTTATAAGGTTGAAAATAAAATAAAATAAATTTGTATACTCTAGCATTTGAATTAGAGTTTAGTACACAGTTAATGATTATTTAAAATATTTTTATAATAATTAATTGTGACACGTCATACTGTGACTTGCTTTACAATGCTTGTATTGGAGATCAAATTTTCATTAATCTCTATTGTTAATAATTTTGAGTCTATCTCTTAAAAAATGTTTTTTTCATAAGTCGTGAAAAAACCAAGGTTTAAAGTGCAAATTAGAAGAATTGAAGATAATTTTTTTGGATTGCATGAGTCGGATTATAAACTTTATAACTAGTACACGTTGCAGGATAAATTTTTAATATTGCAACTAACACCTTACTGTCAAATGGAGGCTATATACCTGTCTTTCTTGCATCAGTTGGACCGTTGCTGACAAAAGCATCGCTCGCACAAAAGTAAAATTCCTAATTTACCCTTACCAAAAAAATAAGAGAAAAGTGCTTTTATAACCCTACCTACTTGACATAAGTGTCAACAACGCTAGATAATCAGTGTAAGATTTATAAATTATTGATATAACCCTATAAGTTTTAGGAATGTACTGATATAACCCTATCAGTTTTTACAATGTGCTAATATAACCCTACATGTTACGGTGGCGGTGCAACAGCGGTTCGACGGTGGTCCAGTGGTGTTTCGACGGCGGTCTAATAGCCCGATGGTGGTCCGGTGGTGATGCGGTGGTCCGGCTAACAATAAGGATAAATTTGTCAACTCAAATTTAAATTTTAACACTAATGGTATTTTGGACATTTTACATATAGTCAACGCCGAAAATGGAAGTCAATGCCGGAAATGGGGTCTGAAGGTTATATTGACACTTACATTAATTGGTTAGGGTTATTTTTGCATTAAAAATTATCTGAGGGTTATATTGGTATTTAGTCAAGTATGTAGGGTTATATTGGTATATATCCAAAAGATTTATTACTCCCTTTGTCCCAGTTTAACCTCCAATTTTACTATTTGACTGGTCAACACTGTCAAACTTTGATCACATTTTTTAAATAGATATATAAACAATAATATTATCATATGTGATGTTGTTGGATTCGTCATAATAAATAATTTTTAAATATTAAATTTTTATATATTGTTATTTTACGTAGTTTTTACATATTAACAGTTAAACATGTTTTTTTTCTTGAATATGTAGTTTAATCTGGGACGAAGGTAGATTTTTTAGCAACCAATAATTCGAAGCCTGTTTCTTCTGCGTTTGGAGTATGAAAGATTAGGCAACTTCCAACTTGCTGGCATGTTCCTATGCAGATAATCCGAGTGATTGCACCATGGCCACCTTTTTTTGCATTCTTAAAAACTATATGCAAACAACATGTGGAGAATGTGCTTGTGTTTGGTTGGGATTATAAATTATTCTAGGGTATAATGCATATCCAACCCTAACAATAGATTGAAAGTATTAATATAACCATGCAAAATGGAAGAAAAAAAAGTTAAATTAACCCTAATTTTATGATAAAATGTGTAGTTATAACTTTTTGACCTATTTTTTATATTGACTGAAGTAATTGGGCGTTAATCAAATATGAAATGACAAAAATATCCCTTACCCTTAACCTAAATTTTTATTCCCCACTTTACCCCTTTTCTTCTTCTTCAACCCCATTACCCCAGCCACTAAGCCACTACCAACGCCACCACCAACGCCGCTAGCCACCACCTCCTGCAAGCCACATCTCCGGCACCACCACCACCCGCCTAACACTCTCCCACCACCCTCTCTGCCAAATCCCCAGTGAATCTCCGCAATCTGTCATCCTCCCGCCTCTGCATGACCACCAACCTAAAGAGCTTCTACTGCGACTTCCAGGGAGAGCCGGCATTACAGAGAGCCAGAATGGCATCGTAAATCAACATGGGGCTCCGTGGATTTGAAGGAAAATTGAAGGAGAACTTGAGCCAGGAGGTTTCAGTTGAGTAGAGTCATAGAGGGGAAGGACCTGAGTGGGGCCAGAGCCCCACTAAGACGGCCCCGTGGCGAGACCTGACGAAGCCGAGCTGGGAGAGGACCCTATACTGGGTGGTCAAGGGAATGCAGCAATGATAGTCTTGGTACGACATCGGTGTTGCCATATTCCACTAATTTCTAAGGCACCGAAGTTGCCGCATTATTTTGATCTGAAGGTACATCGTATTCATTTGAAGGGTTGGCGTATTCATTTGATTTTGAAGGTCCGACGCCGAAGTTGTACCTGGAAGCAAAGGGTTTGCGGGAAGACTAAGAAAAAGGGAGACACGAAAGAAGAAGAAGAATAAGGCATTTTTGTCTCTTCTCTTCTTCTTCTTTTTCTTTTTTAAAATGCAGGGGTAAAATGGTTATTTTATTAAATTCCACCCAAATTTTTAGTTGACAATTGAATTCAACAACACTTAGGATTATATTGGCACATACATATTAAAGTTAGGGTTATTTTGGTACTTTTTAGTTTTGCAGGGTTAGATTGACACTTTCAATCTAAAGTTATGATAATTTTAACACTTTACTCATTATTTTATTTGTAAGTATAGGTAGTGATGGATTCACAACTAAAATTGAAAGGGATTGTAAAAATTTTAGAGAAAAGTGCACTTTTAATCTTATATTTTGGTCAAAATGTCAAATATAATCCTGTAAAATTTGAAATAGTCCATCTAACTTTGGACTTGGTTGACTATTTTATCAATGGTCAATTTGGTCAGAAATTTGTAAAAAGAATATTTTTCCCTCCTCATAAAAAATCCATAGAATGTAAAAAGGTCGAATTTCCCCCTCCCCTCTTCTTCCACTTCCTCCTCTTCTCTTCTTCTTCTTTTCTTCTATGCAACCGCCTTTGATCATCTTCTTTAGCCACCACCTTTTTTCTTCTTTTCTTCACCTCTCCACCCCCGCGCCAAATCCTATTCCCTTTGGTTTCATTCGCACGAGGGATTGCGCGTTTGAATCTAGGCGTGGGCGACGTTCCTCGATTCGGATTGCGTTCTCGTCGCAACACTGGTGACGGGGCTTGACTGTGGAAACACGCTGGGAAAACAAGTGAACTTTGGTGTACACTTGCTGCGGAGAATCCATGGTAAACTAGCCCTCTCTAGCATCGAGCGGCGCCGATGGAGTAAGCCTTAGTGCTTCGTTTTTTTACCGTTGAAAACGTCGGACATTTTGTCGCCGATTATGGCAAAATTTCATCATGAATTATACGATTAAATCAATGGGGTAGGGTTGGGTATGGAGGAGGAGGGGTTGGGCGTTCCGGTGATGGGTTTGGGTTTTAGGGTCGATGAAGCAGAGTGGGAGAGGGGGAGGAAGAGTTGGGCGAGGAGGAGAAGAGGTTGGATGTTCTGGTGGTGGGCTAGGGTTTTAGAGACGGCGATGGTGGCTGAACAAGAAGAACAACGGTTTGGTTTTAAGCCTAGGGTTAAAATGGTTATGAAATTTTGAATTTTAAGTTCATGGATATTTTTGTTTTTTAAAATTGGGTTAACACTTGAATTCTTTCAGTCCATGCAGGAATAGTGCAATTTGGTATATGTGCACGGCTGCTCAAAATCTTAGCGTTAGTTTTGAACTTTCCAATTTTACAGAATTATATTGACACTTTCGCAAAACAATTGGGGTTGGTTTTGTACTTTTCCAAAAAATTATTATCGATATTTTCTGGTACATTCAAATTTTTTAGGTTTACTAAAATTAAATATTACAATATAAATATTATAATATTTTCAAATGTATAAAAAATGAGTCCGTCTCTTGAAAGACGATCTTTCCATAAGTCATGGAAAGAACAAGGTTTGAAGTGTAAATTAGAATAAATTAAGATACAATTTTCAGGTTGTATGAACCGGGTTATAAAATTTATAACTACTACACGTTGCATAATAAAACTCTAATATTGCAACAAAGACCTTTTACTTTTTATTATTATAATTAAACCCCGTCTTTCCATAAACTTATCTTTCCCAAGACTTGCCATAAAAAATATATGATTAATAAATGTTACCGCTCAAAAATTAAATATAAGGTATAACGTAAGTTTATAAATATATATATATATATATATATATATTAATTGAAATGTTGAAATACTATGATCAAATTATATTTAGTACATAAAATTAGGATTTTTTATCACCAAAATAAATATTCAGTAATTGTAGTATCAAAAAATTATATAAGTTTATTGGTATCAGAATAAGATATTGTAACCAAATTGTCAAAAGTGTTCTTGGAGGAGCTAAATCCACGTGAATAACCCAAAAATAGTTGCATCTTTTACTGGTCCAAAACCCCAAGCAAATATCTCTTACATATGTTTTAAGAGTTAATTATCAAGATGGAGTGTAGTAATGTTTCTCATTCTAGTCGATGACTCGATGTTGCAACTTCATGCCAAACCAAAGTTCTTGAACTCCTAAAATCTGAATTATAGTTTAAGGAAATTCATTCTTTCCATTTTTTAAAATTAATAAGTTAATCACCTTATCAATTTCTATAGGTCTAAAAATTAGGTGTTTGAACACAATCACATTTAGCTCAAGAAGGTGAAAAAAAAAACTTATTTCTAGCAATAGTCGACGACGGATCTAAGTAGAGGCTCCCACACCAACTTGCCTGAGTCTGGCCCTAAGTATATTAGTTTAACAAACTATTTTGAAGAAATACTCTCAGTTTTAATGTATTTTGCACACTTTCATTTTTTTTTATTTTTGCAAACTTTCTCTTTTTATAAGATTCTTTCAAATTTATCTACTCATTCTAACATTTTCTTTTTAAAGTTGGTTTTATCCATTCATTTCATTCATCATAAATTCAAACATCTAAACTAAAGAGAAACAAATGAAATACGAATAGAAAAACTAGATAATTGTCTTCCCCTCTATTTAGAATTAGTCAATTTTCTCTTTGGATGGTTCAACCAAATTTAACCGAAGAATTTTTTTTGCTGATATTTTCTTTATAAGATCCATGATAACCCAATTTTTTTTTTTACAGTTTGTTCTACTCCAGATTAATGAGCCAAAATACCGGATGGCTGTGATGGACGCAAAATTACAAATCGAAACTCACAACGTTTTTTTTAAAGTAAAATAATTTGGCTGTGTATTTATCCTCTAATAATTCCTTTTGTTTTGTTTTCTGAATGAATATTCCTCCGTTTCTGAGACAAAGGTAACTTTTGTCCAGTAGCTCAGCCCCGGGCCGGAAGGCCTTAAAATAATTGTGTCTTCTTCTACTTTTGACTGTTTGTGATCACTCGTGCTAATATGGGCCTTTGTGAGGATAAAAGGCTATCCAATGGGCTTCATTTGTTTACAGAATGAGACCGGAAGCCTAGACTTCGAAAGCCCAACCATGGGTTGATATGCAGTTGTCCGGACCGAAAAACGTACCAACTTGTTCCGTTCCTCATGAAGCATTTCAATGCTAGGAGAATGGGCATCAACGGCTATATTAGAAGACGATTTCACACAAAAATAAATTAAATTGTTTTTATAGTGTATGTTCTGAACTCAAAATCCTTAATTTTCAATGTCAAGTTTGAAAGACAATGATTTAATTTCAATAGAAGATGGTTCAAAATTAAACCGTTGTACAAAACCTATATTCACGGCGATATTTTGAACCATCATGTATGATCTAAATTTATAGCGGTTATCAGTGTAAGAGCACACAACATATTTATATATGGTGGATGTGTCAAACTCAAGACCTACATTGAAAAAATTAAATATTGATTGCCACGTCATGGTGAAGTCAACATATTAATATGAATATTTTGAGATATGTCAAAAAAACTATAGTAATATACAATTGAATCGATCTTTAATTATAGATCAACTAATCAATATTTTTTTAAAAATAGGAACTATATATGTAATTGAAATTACAATTTTAGTATTTGAAGAGGGAAAAAAAGACTTGTTTGATATGGTTAGTCATACAATTAAATTTTGCAATTTCTCTCACTCATCCCTAAATAATAGATGATCAAGTATTTTCTCCATTCTTTTATAAATTTCACAATTTGAATTTTGTTTAAAGGTTTAAATGACTACAATTGCAATCATAAATAAATAACAATAATATCATGTCAAATCTGAATTCTAACACATCAAAATTTATAAGTTTTAAATATATGTAAAATAATACATGCATCACTGTGTGAAAGAAATTGAAGGAAGATGTTTACTTAGAAACGGAGGGAGAATAACATGATATTAGTTTTAGAGAAATAATTAATTTTCAATCCAAGATTCTTCCCACCTCCTATAAGACACATTTGAGGGCATGCCATAAAATAAGAAAGAATGTATAAGCCTGTATATTTGATTAAATACCAATATAACTTCAGATATTTTTCAGTGCAAAAATAACCCTAATTAGTTGACATAAGTGTCAATATAAGCCTAAAATATTATTTTCGGCGTTGACGACACATAAATTGATTAAAATACCCTTGGACCTAAAATATATAAATGTTATGACAGTTTTGCCCTCAAGACCACCACCTCCACCGCCAGGCCACCACCACCTTCGCCGCCTCCAGCCAGCCCCCGCCACCACCCTTACCCCCACCACCCCCAGTCACCACCACCTCCACCGCTTCCAGCCAGCAGCCCCCCACTACCGCCCGATCCACCCCCAACCCTACAACCACCACCCCTCCAACCACAGCCACCTACGCCCGCTGGCCCTAAACCCTAAATCGGGCGTCCGCCTGTTGACCTGGCCGCTGACTCGGCGTCGCGTTCAGCCACGCCACCTCCTTCACACAATCCACCAAGTAGATTGAACGACGTCTCTAAACTCTTCGTTCGAACAGAGTCGCTTACCTCTCCACCCCAACCTTCTTCAGCCAGGTCGCCTCCTCCACACTAATTCCGCCACCATAGATCGAACAGATTGGCGACAAGGAAAGAACACCAGCGCCAGCCCAACCTTAGCGACGAATGAACAAACGACGAGGGTGGCTGGAGGAATGAACGGCGTGAACAATCCAATCCCTTCTCGGTCTCTGCACACCCTTATTCTGAACTAATGGTGAGCGACATAAGGGTCGGCGAGGAGACGATTGAGGTTCGGAACGGAGAGAAATGGAGAAGAAATGGAGATAAAGGCATAACGTCATTTCACTATCTTTTTATTTTTAATTTTTTTCTGAGGGGTCTAAATAGTAATTTCACAACATTTCGGTTAAACTTGGTCGGAATGGGTTTTTTTCCACTTATGTCAATTATGTATAGTTATATTGACACTTTCAAATATTGACACTTAGGTAAATTATGTAGGGTTATAAAGTCACTATTCTCAATAAGAAATTCCGGTCTCATATATTTACGATAGCCTCGTATTTCACATTTCACTTTTCTTGAAGTATTTATTCGTTTACAAATCCTGTTGAGCAAAAGAAACTTTCATTACTTAGTCTTGACTAAAGGACAAAAAGGTGTACATGCTCAATTCATCAATAGTTCTCAAAAACGAATCTCATTATCAAAATGACATTGCATACGGTAGTCATTTTACGAACTAAAGATAATCACAATAAGGCATATGCACAAAAAAGAAGGATTTAAATGGGGCATGTAATATTCCTGTCGAACTATCTGAATTGTGGGTGACTCATTTCATACTCATGCATGATTATTCCACACATGCCGGGCTTAGTTACACCACGAAAGATCAATATCATCCCTAGAGATTTTGGAGAGAATCAATACTGTTATTTTCAACTTAAATGCACTATTTCATCTAAATTCATCTCATATGAATTTATTTAATTTTAGTTCAGTTTAATTTAATATTAATATTAATATTATTTAATTTAGCTTCATTATTGTTAACAATATTCATTTTATCTCAGTTTAATTCAGATCAGGTAAAAGAAAATGATTTTTAAAAATTAAGGGAAAAATAAAGGCACTTTAAAGGCAAGCATGTTGAAATTGGAGGCCCCAAAGGGTATTATTCGGAATCAAAATCAAATGAAAACCGATTAGTTTGCTCTAACTTTGCATATCACCCTCGCAGTCGTGTTATAAAGAGCATAATAGTATACGGTTGCTACCAATACCATCCAACGGCACTTTCTTTTTGGTGATCGATTTCATATGATCTATTGGTGTTGTAATCTCTCCATAAGCCTAGGGGTGAAACTCGATCAGAACGGGACGATGTGGTGTTTGAACCTAATTCAATATATAAGTTAGAGATTTGAAGTTGGTGTGATGTCACTAGTACAGAACGCGGTTATGGAGGTGGTAGTGTAATGATTTTAAAAAATAATAATAAATAGAACTGCCGTCGTCAAACTCTTTCAATGTCGGAACTGGGGTTACAGGCTCTAGACGGTGGCTAGCTTATTTAGAACGACTGTTCTAATTGAACTGTCGTCAAAAGGGTCCAATTAACAGTTGATAGTTTCGAACAACAGTAGTTTTAATTGAATTGTTACATAGGTTCCGATTAATGGTGGAATCACACTGGAAATGTTGTGATTCACTTGACTAATATTCTTCCTATCCTTGTCTCTTCAACAACCACCATACATTTATTTAACCCCACCCTCCCCACACACCATCATATCCCCATCCCCTTCTCCCTGACGTTTGAAACCCAACCACCGTGACCTTCAATTCAACGACACTCGGTAGTTCTTCGTCTCCTCATCTTTGGCAACTTTCTACATCTCTTTATCGATGCAATGGATCCACCGCAACGCATATATTAATTACTTGTCTCAACTCCTGCCAATTTATTCTTCAATAATTAAAGAGTTTGTAAATTTATTTGCAGGTAAAGGGTGTTAGAAACTTGTTGGTTGAGTTTTGATAATATGCTAGTGTGGTTTACAAGATGATGATGTAGGTGATGGTATATGTTGTGAATGTTAGGGATGCTGGCAGTCTCCAATTCCGGTCGACTAGAATTTGGGGGATTTTTAAAATTTATTTTCGAAGAGAATCAGACATCGAAACCTCTTCAGCGACAGTTTTAAAAATCTCAATCGATCAACTTCAACGATGGACGGAAAATCCACTGACGATGTGTCGTTTTTGCCTTCCGAAAACTCAATAACCGTCGGTATACATAACTCCACGTACTAGTGCGTTGATAGCCTATCTTGCAAGTTTTGGAATCGGAGAACTTACCATTCTCTCTTCTCTTTTTAATACACACAGGAAGGATTTCGCTTAAATGTGAAAATACTTCTATAGTAAAAATGGATAATAATAAATAAATAGAAGTTTTAAATATAAAATACGAGAGTAAAATGAAGCCATATTTCGCATATGACTTGACATTAATTACCTCGTACATCAATGTTAGCACTTGTATAGGAAATATTTTACATGTATGTTACTCCTAGCCAATATAATATAATATAATATAATACAATGCTTATGAAATCATTCCTGAGTGAGAAACAATCGTAAAAGATGAAATGATGTAATTTGGTTAGACTGAAGTTTGTGCACCAGAAGCAGCATGACAATAAAGGGGAGCGACATGATTTTGGTTGGGCTTTAAGGAGAAGCAAATTAGAGAGCAAGCAAGCCACAGCGCATAATAATGCCTAGCTGTTGTGGGCAGGCAGCATTATTTCCTGGTTGAATTTTTGTTACAACCTCTTCATTTTTGTCAACCGACCATTTAAATATGCACTCCATAAATTTATTTTGAAAAACCTACCGCATCCATCTCTTCCTCAGTAAATGCAGCCTGACACTCAAATTACCCCCCCAATTTTTTCAAAGAAAAAATATTTGTACTCTTCTACTTTTTTATTAAAAAAAAATTAACTTTAGATTAATATATACATTCGTGGGTGGGTTGAGTGATTTTCAAGTTATGTATTCCCAAGAACACATTTATAATCCGCCATGAAACGGATTGAGTTCGATCATGCCATTTCCTTGATTAAAAATAATAATCATTCACAGGTGTTGGGAGAAACAGACAGCAGCGATCACAAATATGCGATGAGAAAGTTGACAAAATAGTAGGGGCCGGAGGAAGTATTCTTTCTGTTTCAATTTAACTTTCTTCCATTCACTATGAAGTTATGACTCAATGGGCAAGTAAAATCAAGTATGGGATGGAAAAAACGGAAGGAATATTATCTAATTAAGTTCCCATGGTGAAGTGCCAAATGGTCAACAGTCAACACAAACATAAACAAAAGACTAGCTATGAGCTTCACGTAAGACTATGTTGCGGTAGGGGTTTCTTACCACTTACCAGCTTCCACGTGTCAGGCGGGAACCCACTCCCTCTCTGCTCTCTGAGTTCCAAAAATTACTTTTTTTTTTTAAGTTAATCGGGTTTATAGGGTTCCCGACCATTTTCTATTAAAGATCATTTGTTGCCCGAAGGCTTACATCAAAGAGTTGCCCGAAGGCTTACATCAAGTGATTACTAAAATACCGGTAACAACATATCTAAAAGTTAGTCTAAAACTAATATAAAAATACACAAGGGATGAAAAAGAATACTGGTCGGAATCAGCAACATTTCAACTAGTCCTGGTCTGACTAACTAAAACTACATG
>JAULKM010030031.1:0-13714 GCA_032355605.1 Rubia tinctorum | reverse complement strand
CTTCACTTTTAATCCTTTGGTTGGCTTCACGATTAGCTTTATCCATTTCACCACTTTAACTAAAAGCAAAACAAATTTTTGATAAGAAACATAATTATTTAGACAGTCGGAGACTTTTAAAGAAAACTCATTCATTGCTATATATATAAACATCGGACAATTTAGCTTCATTCTCAATAATAGTTATACAATTTCCTTTCATTTAGTTTCCACCATATGCTTGTTCAGTGAAATCACCACTTTTGTCAATGAAATAATCATTGAAATCAGATGCTTCAAGATGAGTGGATTCATTGAAGTTGACCTCCTTCCCTTTTTCCTTTATGGACTCATGGTAGAGTTCGCATAAGTGCTTTGGGACTTTGCAGACTCTTGACCAATGTCCTTTACCGCCACATCTGTAACAAGAGGTTTCAGAGCCTTTGATGAACTGTCATCTTTTCCCCTTTTATGGGTACTTTCATAGATGGTAGTTACCAGACTTACATGACAAGTTGTAACCACCTCGATCACGCCTGTAACTACGACCACGACCCCGACCTCTCTCTCGACCCTGAAAATAATTCTTACGTTCAGGTTCGTTGGATTTAACAGCGTTTGCTTCAGGAAATGCTTTTGAGCTAGTCAGGCGAGATTGATGATTTTTCGTCAGCAACTCATTATTCTTCTCCGCAATGAGGAGACGAGCAATTAGCTCAAAATATCTTTAAAAACCCACACACGATATTGTTGTTATAAGGTCACATTTGATGCGTGGAAAGTAGAAAAAGTCTTTTCCAGCATTTCGGTATCAGTTACTGTAACCTCACAAAAATTCAAACAGGATATTATTCCGAACATTGTAGAATTATAGTCACTGACTTGCTTATAGTCTAAAAACCGTAGATTGTTCAGTAATCAAGGTAAATGGGGAGCATTACATCCTTTTGGTGACCGAATCTTTCTTTCAAATTTTTCCACAGCTAAATAGTTCCCTCACGTTGATATATTCATTTTTAGGCTTTCATCAAGGTGTAGGCGAAGGAAGATCAAATATTTTGCATTGTCTGGCCTTGATGAGTCATTCCCTTCTTGGATTGTTTCAATAATGTCCATTGACTCCAAGTGCATCTCAATGTCTAGCATCCATGACATAGTTGTTTCCACTGATCACAAGTGGACTGAATTCGAGTTTCACAAGATTTGACATGATGATAAATAATAGGGAAAATAAAATTATTCATTAGATTTAATTCAAAATACATAAGTCTACAAAGATTGTAATAAATAAAGAGAAATACACGATTCTGACTATTAGTAAAGAAGAGCGAAATTCTTCCGGTGAAACATCTACGGTGACAATACTAACATGTGATACAAAAATCATTACAACGGCAAAGACTAATATTAGCCTAGACATTTTATCGATTTTTTTTGTGAATTGAGAGTGAAGAAAAAAATTGAGGTAGAAGAGAAAATGTGGTTTTGTATCATTAGATGTCTTCGTATTTATACAGTAAATATAGTAAAATATAGCCATTTATAACCGTTATATTACCGTTGGAAATATAGCCATTTTATACTCATTTTATATTAATTAATTATAGTTAAATGTTAAGAGTAGATTGTCAATGTAATGTCATCAAATAAAAATAGACAAACATATTAGAGACATAATTAATCATAAAAATATTAAAATGAAGCAGTTAAATATTGGTTAGATGCAGATCACACCATTTTACTATAAGTGGCAGAGCCTCCTGTATATAGAAATGTGGTGTTATGTAGTTAGAAAGTTAGAAAGATAATTATTATAAATCACATCACATTAAGCCTCTTGCATATAGTAATATGGTGTTATGAAGTTAGAAAGTTATAAAGTTAATTATTATAAATCACATCACATTACCATAAGGTGGCAAAACCTCCTGTATATAGTAATATGGTCTTATGCAGATAGAAAATTAGAAAGTTAGAAAGTTAATTATTATAAATCACATCACATTACCATAGGGTGGCAAAGCCTTCTGTATATAGTAATATGATGTTATGAAACAATAATAACAATCATTAAAGTTTTAGTGCATAATAACAATCATTAAACTTTTAGTGCACGATTCATTATACCTGTGTTATGAACTTACTTGAATGCGGAGAGTGGTCGTGCTGATAATGTGTTATGAAAATCACTAATTTTTGCACTAATTAATTAAGGAAGCGATGAGGAACTTGATATTAAAAATAAGATGAAGAGAATGAAGAATAAGATGAAGAGAAAAGATAATGATGAGATGAAGTAAGAAAGTGAGAATCAGAGGTAAAATTTTCTTCATCCTCTTAGGAGGTATTTATAGGAAAATTTAAGGGATAATTACATAGTGTTAAATGATTAGTGAAATAATTAATTACCACAAATCTAGGTTATTGCTAATGAGCATTTTATTATTCATAACAATTTTTTTATAAAAAAATACAAATTTTGTTCTTTACAATTGATTTGGGCTGAAAGACCCATTTTACATTTACATTACAAATAGAGAGATAGGGCATAGATGAATGAATATTCATTTAGGCCTGTTAAAATTGTGTTCTTAAATAGATGGGGCTTAAATAAGCAGGGATATCCATGGATATACCCATCAATACCATAACACTAATTTTTTCAATGTTACTATTTTAACACAAAATTTAGCTTCAGTCCAAATAATTGCTAGGTTTGTGCATTATGTGTGACAGTGTGAAGGAGTGAAGTCTCTGTATCCAGGTTGATATCATGAACAGAAAGCTGATATAACCTTCAAATTCAACTCAAAATCAAAACATGAAAAGAATTTTGACATACCATTCAATGTTGTCGACCTAGAAAACTTCTTCACTGACACTCCCAGTGAGATTCAGACCATTCGGGACAGCCGGTTAATGACTGTTAAAGCGTCTAAAACACCAAATACAATACAGCTATATAGGGACGCGATAACTTTGATTCTTTAACTTATCGAACTTTCCTGACCTTCTCTTCTTGTCCTATTCCTAGCGATTTCTGGGCATCAGCAATACCTTCTGGATCTGTTCATACAAATGGTGGGAAATCAAAATGAAAAAGAAATGAGAAACAGATGGCACGTAGCTTTTGGAACTTTGTTAATTCAAACACATTAGAATGAACTCCACAGCGGATAAAAAAAACTGCAAGATAATTGAGAGGCACACACAGGAAAAAAAACAAAAATGAATTCATAGCATCATTTCAATTATCTTCAATGCAAAGAAATGAGCAAGACAATTGAGCCGTATATCAACATACTCTTCTCGTTACAGCAATCAAATTTTGCAACATCAGATGTAGAAAATGTATATCATTCACATGCTATGTTATACTATAATAAAATGTGAAGTCCGAGTTTCCAGTTCATTGATTCAAATCGAAATACCGTTCAGCCACGCAGAAACAAAGGTAGCTTGGTACGAAATTACACAGATCTCTCAATTCGTCACCTGTACTAACCCTATGCATACACTCTAAACTCCAACAAAGCTTCTTTCTTTTTTATGGTGTTCTATATTTTATTTGGTATTCCTCCAAATAGAGAAAATGCAACGAATATTTGACTAGGGAAGTGTGGCATTGTTAGACATGGGAAACAAGAAAAAACAAAGTCACTCATAGTATCAAACTATCAATTATTGTAAATTATGCTTATTGTTTATGGCCTCAAACTAAATGAAGGCATCCAATGAATGCACATAAACTAACCGAAAAACTGCGTAAAGATTCTTGTAAAGAAGCTCAAGTTGCGAGAGACATTGTATGCCATTGCTGGAGGAAGAGGTTTCACAAGGGTGTCCAAGCTGAACACACGCTGAAGAAACTGCAATCACATGAAAAAACATATAAATAGCGAATCTGACAACACATACTGGTGCACAAACTGATTGTTGTAGTGTGAAACAGTTACTACAAGCGACAGAGTCCTATCCCGCACTACAGAGCTCAATCATACTGAATTTAAGGCCACAAACTGCTACAACACCAAAGTTGAAAGAATTGGAAGGTTAATTCTCGTGGCACGAACTAGCTGATCAAAAACAAGATTAAACTCTGGCTATAAAAAATCGATTTGACTCATAATCCCAATAGACCTCAAATCAATAATATCTCCAATGCAGGGCCATTTCTATAAAACTTGCAGACCCCTTCAGTCATTCTCTCTGTCCCAGTTAAAACTGCACATAATCTTTTTCACAGTCTCTCTTAAACATAATAAAAAATTATATTTAGAAACTACACTTCAAGGAGTCCAACAATATCCATATGATAATGTTATTGCTTACAAATATATGGCAAAAAAAAAACTGGACGGAGGCAGTACAATTCTTTTATTCAAAATTCACTATGAGGAACCGATATACAAGCCTCTATAGCATTTTAAGATGCTCTTATGCTCTAAATTATTCCATATTCAGAAGAAGAAAAAAACTAGATTGACGGTAGAACTTCAATGCACACAACGTGTTTGATTTTATGCCTGAGAGAATAGAAGAGAAGGAAAAAACCTGGTAATTGCGCTGAAAGCTGTACCGGAATTCGGCGTCGATCTCAAACGGGGAGTCTTCGTCCTCATCGTCGAGTCGGCCTTTCTTGGTCTTCTTTCCGGGGACGTGCATGGTGGGAGTTGACCCGGGCTGACTCGTGACTTTGAGCTTAGCGTCTTTGAACTTCTGGGCTTCCGCCTCTTCCGCGTCCACCCGCCATGGCGCTGACGCCAGCAACTCCTTCTTGCTCTTTCCCATGCCACCAGCTGTCTCGATGAATTCCAGAGAAGAAGATAGGGAAGCGGGTTGCGTGTGGATAGGGAACGCCGTCGTTGCAGTGTGATAATAACAAGGGAGAATCGATAACTAATCGGTTCCTCCTTCAAAATATAAGAAACTAAGGAAAAACTTTTGGTTTGCGTTAATAGGGTCATAAATTTATAAATACTTGGCTAATAAGTTTTTGATATTGTAACTAAATTTTTTTACCTTTTTATAATTCTAATACAACCCCTTCTTTCCATAGGCACATAGAAAGACGCTCTTTCCCAAGACTTTGCCTTAGATGATTTATTATTTGACAAAATCTTGCAAATGACAGTTTTTTCATAAGTATATGGAAAAGTAGAGTTTAATTAGAATAACCTTAAATTAAGAGTTTATTTTCTACAGTAATTGCAAGTGAAACATTTGAGTTTTGATTAAAAACATTATAGAATGAAAAAAAATTTATATGATTTACTCTAAATATTTAATGTTTCTAACCAATACACAAATACTCAAATAGGCATGTGAGTTTACCCAAATAGCTTATAACCCGAATTTGATCCGGATTTTAATTTTTTTTAATCCGCAAAATTTTAATCTTTTTGTGGTAAAATTGCACGGAAGTCCCTGGTCTTTCCATACCTTATGGAAAATATGGACTCTTATTATTTTCGGCAATTTTATTTTAGACCGCTTAACTATTATATGGGTCATTTTATAATTAATATAACTAATAAGTGATTTGATGTTTATTTTTATTTATTGCAACGAACTTCCAATAATTTTAAAATATTTTTTAGAAATCTTAAAAATTATAGGAATGAAATCTGTCATGATTGATCAAAATGTTAGACTGCTGGACAAGAGACTCTCTTTGTTTATAATTGTTTAACTGATAAAGGAGTTCAATTTATAATTATTAGAAGTTATCATAATTTGAATGGGATTTTTTTTTAAAAAATACATACACCCTATGTCCCAATTTAAATTGCAGTCTGTCCCACCATAAGATACACACTATCATATATTTTTTAATCAAAAACACTCATCAACGATGAGTGGGGGAATTTCATATTAGGCTCCCCTAACCTTATGTATCCCTAAACGGATGTTTGTTTACATAACAAATCGCTAGTTGAGACGGGTTGATTAAAGGCAGCGTTAGAAGGTGGTTCCTCAGGAACCGCCTTTAATGAGGAGGCAAAAGTGGTTCTGAGTTCGGAACTCCCCCCTCCCAGGTCACCTTTTTCGTTTTAAAGACGGTTCAAAATTAATTAAAGATGGAACTGACTTTAATTGCAATCGATTATAAGCGGTTCTACTTGTAGAACTGCCTTTAATGAAGAGTCGATGCGCTTCGGAGTTCGGAAGTGCTATCCCAGGTCAATTTTTTGTTTAAGAGGTGGTTCTAATTGTAGAACCGCCTTTAATGGGTTGTCTTTTTATCCCAATATATAAAAAGGAGTGTTAGTGCTAGGATTCCCAGCGCCCAACTTTCTCCAACACTTAGCCAAATTTCATGTTTTGCTTTTTCTCCCACTCAAAACCTCCTTCACTCAAGTTGTTGTCCCCACTCACACTGTCGTACTCATGCTAACTGCCGCCCACCTTCATCTTCCCTCAATTCTCACCTCCGCCTAAGCTCACAAACTATTGCGCCACCGCCTGTCTTTGTTGTCGCCTCTAGGGTTTCTCTCTGTCGCTGCCCAGTGTCGGTGAATGTCCATGTGTGTTGCTCATCCGCCGTTGTAGTGTGTTGCTCCGCTGCTGCCTCAAAATCTGCGCCGCTCCGCCACTACCTCGAATATGCACCGCTCTGCCGCCCCCCAGCGCCCAGTGAATGTTGTCGTGTGTTGCTCTGCCGCTATTGCTGTGTGTTTTCCGAAGAAGGAGCTCCATCGCTTGACCAATCTTGACACCGCTGGAGGGTTTTGTAGTTGAAGGGTTCTACCGAAAAAGAAAGAGCCCGCTGGTGCTGAAGGGTTCCGCCGCCGCTGGAGGGTTCTTAAGCCCTGTTTCTTTTTTGCTGAAGAATCTGCTTATGCTCTATTTATCCTTATGCCCTGTTCCAGATTTATATTTGGGTTGAACAATTTGTTTCAGATGTTGTGTTTCACTTGAGGCTGCCGAAAACCTAATTTGGTTGCCGACAGCTTTTTTTCGGACATCAGATTCAAATTCCAAATTCGAAATTTGAGTCGTATCCTAATTAAAGGTAGTTTTTGAACTACCTTTGATCGTTAAGTATCAAAGGTTGAACCAGAGAAGTCACTATCACTTTGTAAGTGACTTCTCTGGTCCGTAATAACCGCCTTTAATCACACCATCTTCCACTAGTGAATTGATCACAGAATGTTAATCATGACTAAAACACTAAATATTCCATCGATGATCGAAATCTTTTGATTTTGTTTCCTACGATAAGCCCTGCACTCATATGTTAAGCCTGGGAAGGCCAAACAATCAAAGAGTTAGAAAATTGTATTAAGGTATGGAAACTAGGGTTTTTCTTTATATAGCGGCCAATAAAGACACTTAATTAAAGGCGGGTTTACAATTGAATCACCTTTAATTGATGCCAATTAAAGACGGGTTATTCAAGAACCGCCTTTAATCAATGAAAAAGTGTCCTCAAAATTTATGGGGTGCCTTGGGAGAGACATCCGAACTCGGAACCTCCCTCAGATCCTCATTAAAGACGGTTCCTCATGAACCGCCTTTGATTGAATGTCTTCAATCAAGATTTTTCCACTAGTGAGACAAGTGAGATTTCCATCCAAACTGTGGGAATAAAACTTCTCTTCGGTTGAGGAAAAGAAATCTCTGGATTAGTCTAATGTCTTTAAATTGTGTACTGCAGCCTCTCTTTGTTGCCAGCTTAGCTAGGAAATCTGTAATTTGATTTCCTTCTATACATGTATTGGTGAAAGTGATCTTCTGAAATAACGCCGATACACTTCTGATTTGCTTCAGCAGCTCCTTCAATAACCACGGGCATGGAGCACCTTGTATAATTTGTATTGCAATGAAGCAATCTGATTCCATTTGAACTATACGCGATCTTCCTGCAACCGCTTCTAGACCTGCCAATATAGATAACACTTCAGCCTGTAATACACAAAGATGGAGCATTTAAAAGTTTTAGTTCGTTGGCTTGGGCTTTCCAGCATAATATGCACTTTTCGTACAATTAACTCTTTGTTCTGTAGCTTCATGATATATTTTCAGAAATTTCTTTAAGTTTTTTAGTGACTTTGTTGTTCCTTTTAGAAAAACCACAGTTTCATCAGCAAAAGAAAGTTGATATATTTTCAAGAGACGAACTCTGAAAATAAATACATATTGGTGAAAGAGTCTGTCTCTTGAAAAACGATATTTTCATAAATTATGACAGCAAATTAGAAGAAATCAAGATAAAATATTCGGGTTGCATTAATCGGGTCATAACTATTGTACGTTGCATAGTAAATTTTTAATGTTGCATCTGAAACCTTTTACCTTTCTAAGATTCTAATAAAACCCGGTCTTTCCATAAATATGGAAAGACGGTCTTTCCATAAATATGGAAAGACGGTCTTTCCCAAAACTTTGTCTTGGTGAAAACTGAGAAGAACGAAAAGTTACTGAAATTCTGGAGGTAAAAATTAAAGAGTGGGTCTCCTAACAGGCGGTCTGGTATAAGCTTACGAACAGACCACTTATTTTTTACCTCATACATTGCATTTGTTAAATTACATATTAAAAATAAATTTTTTACATTATATATTTTAATATTTTCACATTCAAATACACATTATTACTTCTTTTAACTTATAAAATACAATATTTAAATGGCAAAGTCTTGGGAAAGACTGTATTTCCATAGGCATATGGAAAGACGGGGTTGAATTAGAATTATAGAAAGGTAAAAACTTTTAGTTGCAATATTAAAATTTTATTATGCAACATTTAGGAGTGATAGGTTTATAACCTGATTAATACAACCCGGAAATTTTATTTTGATTTCTTCAAATTTACAGTTTAAACCTTGATCTTTCCATAACTTATGGAAATACCGTCTTTCAAGAGACGGAAAGTTTAATAACAATGAACTAATGCACAAAAACTCGGATCTAATCATCTAAAACTATGAACTAATTTTTTTTTATTAGTCATACAATTTTGTCCGTTGCTCAAAAATAAGATTTTCAAATAATAATTTTTTATCAAAATTGAAACATAAATTTTCAAAGAGTCTGTTTCTTGAAAGATGGTCTTTTCATAAATCATGTAAAGATCAAGGTTAAACTATAAATTAGAAGAAATGAAGATAAAATATTTGGGTTGCGTTTATCGGGTCATAAAACTTATAGCTATTGCACACTGCATAATAAAATTTTAATATTACAACTAAAACCTTTTACTTATTTTATTATTCTAATTAAATTTTCTCTTTCCATAATCTTATGGAAAGATGGTCTTTCCAAAAACTTTGTCAGTTCGAAGAAGAAAAAGAAGGGATAAAGATAAAGGAGAGAGTCTCAGTAAATGTGACATTTCCATAAATTTATGGACATCCATAGTGACTTTCACCTTAAATGTTGTTATTTTTAAAAATAAAATTTAATGTTATATTTTAAAAGTTAAAAATAATAATGTTGCAGCTATTAGAAGAACCACTCAAGATAAAGAAAACAAATCAACGACAGTAAAAAAAAGAATGGACAAATATTTAAAGGCAGAAAATTATGTTGCAAATTTTTTGGAAAATGCATATTAAGAAAGCTGAACAGAAAAACGCATAAAGAAAGGAAAAGGTTCATAGGCTGAGAGAAAAATTGGACCCGTGCTAAAATAGGAAAAGGGATCCGAAATTTGACATTAACTAATTAGCGGTCAATCTTACTTGACTTTGTATATATAAACACAAATAACTAACTGAACTTTAATTAATCAGTAAAAACCCTTATTTGAGTTAGCATATATAAATACGAATATAAATGTTTAACTTTAACTAATCACCCTCAATCCTTACTTGGGTTTTTAATATAAAAACACTAATAAATAAAATAAATTTAACTAATCAACAGACAACTCTTACTTGACTTTATATATAAATAAAAATGAAAATTTTTCACATTAACTATTCAACAGCCAGTCATCTATATATAAACACTAATAACTAAAGATTTACTTTAAGCAATTAACTGTCAACCCTTATTTGACTTTCTATATAGAAGCAATAATAACTAAGGATTTATTTTAATCAAACAATGGTCAACCCCTATTTGACTTTCTATAAGTAAATACTAATAACTAAGTTGATTTTAACTAATCAACGATTAGCCCTTATTTGACTTTCTATATATAAATATTAATAACTAAGTTGACTTTTACTATTCAACGGTCAAATCTTACTTGACTTTTTAAATAAAAACACAAATAGCTAAGATAAATTTAACTAATCAATGGTCAATCCTTACTTACTTTCTTATATATAAATACGAATGAAAATATTTGACTTTAACTAATTAACGGCGAGCCCTTACTTAACTTTATAATTAAGGTCAAATATATAAACATTTATAATTAAGGTTTTACGTACTTGACTTTCTATAAATAAGCACCAATAACTGAACTGACTTTAAGTATTTAACGGCCAACTCTTACATGACTTTCTATATATAAACGCTAATAACTAACTTGACTTTAATTAATCAACGGTCAACACTTACTTGACTTAGTATGTATAAACACTAATAACTAAGTTGACTTTAACTATTGAACGGTCAACTCTTGTTGACTTTATATATAAACACTACTAACAAAAAGGTTTTTAACTTTGGGTCATTGAATTTGGTTGTGCAAAATAGAGCAAATAACCGAAGTTAAGAGTTCTTTTACTTTGGTTATTACAAAAATGAAAGCAGCTCCATGTCCAACCCTTCACTGCAGGCCCATAAGTTTTCCTCTTAGCCAGGAGATGACTTCTATTGTGTATCTACAGAGGGAGATTTCCTACTTCAGCAGAACTGATTACAAACCACGGTAAATTAGCTCGAGAAGCCATGGTGCATGGTGGTCGGAAACGACGGTGTTGCAGTCATCTCCATCTACGATCCTCCCGTCAACTCCATCGGTATTTCGAGTAAATTTCTAGATGACTCCGTTGAATTTTCTGATTTTTTGTTGAGGTTTATTGAGTTTAGAATTTTTTTTCTGTTTGAATTTTAATTATAGCTGGAATCAAGGAGAAGTTCATAGAGGCAATGAAGCGAGATGATGTTAAAAAAAAATTTCTTTACGGTAACTTATCCTTACTAGTCTCTGTGTGTTTTATAAAGGAAGTTTACTTCATAGCTTTTGATTTTCATTGATGTAGAAGTGTGTGCCTACTTGTATCTCTGTTTTGAAGCTGTTGATTTATCTTCTTTGAATATGTTGTTATCTTTAGTTTTGAAGAATAGACTGATTGAATTGATTGAATTTCAGAAAGAGCTGGAGCTTCAGGATTGGGTTTAGGATTATTAATCATTATTTCTTTCTAGTTCCAGGATTAGGATTTGTTAGCATTTAGCTTCCATGATTCTTGTCATTCAATTATCCCGTGGTTCGTTGTTGAATTTGTGTTATCTTCTTGTTGTTTAGTTGGGATGTCTTTAATGGATAGAAAGTTCATTTGATTTTATTTATATTGGCATGTTTTGAAAAAGTAAGGGCGGGAAGTTTTATGGTGTCTTTGACATCAACGTATTCGGCAAACTTGCTCAACGATCTTCAAGACAGTCTCCATAATCAGCTTGGTTGTAATTTAGATGTGAGTTATTAAGGAGGAACATGGTGATAATGATGACGATGAGGACGATTTGGCTGCTCTAGAAAGAAAGATGATAGGTGCAGGAATGCCTTCAAATATCTGGAAGCATGCTCAGAGGAAATTGAGGTAGAAGTATTCTTATACCATCTATTGTAATTTGTATATTATGGGTATCTGAGATAATGAATTATTAGCATGCAATTTTCAGATTTCTCTTTTATTTGGAAAGGTGTGCACTTCTTTTTATCATGACTAGTGGTTATGTGTGTGTTCATTAATTGATTTTAACTTTCATTTCATTTGCTCTTGTAAGTGGTGGCTAGGAAATTTGGCTCTTAAATAAAAAAAATTAGGTGTTTCTCTTTAATATAGATGCTTGTTTAAGTTGTCAGGGTTTACATTCAGTGGAGAGAGTTTTTAGTAATGTATCTTATACATATCAGAAAATTTGAAAGAAGTTGACCCCTAATAGCAGATGATGGTTTTGCTAATTGTGATTAATGGTGGAAAATTTTCTGTGGCAAAGATAACTATCTTGCATGAAGTCTATGTTAGAAGCTTTGGTTGGTGTTATTATTATCTGGTTGAGGACAAATTAGTAAAAGATTGACTGGAGAGATGCTTTTATCCATTACTTTAGAAAATCAATTGGAACGAAATCACATTAAGTGATTCGAAACACTAGATCAATATGTTCAAGTTAGAAATTTTACATATTATTGCAAAATATAAACTTAGGAGGTGGAAAAGGCATTTAAATTTTGGAAGAAGAGTGTAGCCAATAGCTTCTATCTTTTTTTATTAAATGAGGCATGTAAGTTTCTTGAAAAATTTGGTGCACAATGCTTAATTTTTTAATATTTAAATGCTGCATTAATTAAAAAATATGGACTACTTGACTAATTTGTTACTAGGGTGCGGGTCTCTAGTTTCTACAACCCCAAGTTCTGTTATTCGTTGTGTGCCAAGTGCTTGAATTATCATTTTTGACTTTGTCTCAAATTGATGTCTTCTTCAGAAGACTACAAATAAATGCAATCTCAACAACCTGGATATAATAGCTCTCTTTTATATCTCAAAATTCTTGTTGATCTAGCCCAACAAAAAGCTACAGAGGGACGTGAATTAGACCTAAAGGTTACGAAGGAGCGTCTTGACATCAATCACTACGGTTTAGTTAAGGTCAAGTAATGAATAATCGAGTATCTAGTTGTTCGAAGGTCAGAAGTCTTGTTAACAAAGTTGCTCCAATATTTTTTAATTTTATTATTTTCCTTTCTAAATATGCTCAATTTTTTCTTTAATACAATTCATATAGTTGTCATTTATTCTAGGCCTTGCTATTATCTATTTTGGGGTCTTTTCCCCTTTCTCCGGCAGGGGAGGGGATTTTTTTTAAAAAAATTATAGAAAATTCCGGGTACCCATTTTTGAGAATCGATGTTCAAAAATAACTGGTGTTGTAATAACACCAGTTTTTGATAACCGGTGCTATAGAAAAATCAGTGCCAAGAGGGGCACTGGTCTTTGAGAACCGTTGAAACCGTTTCATCCCCTACTTAGGCACCTGTTTTCCAAACCTCGAAAAACCAGTTCCAGGCCCCTCAAAAAATAGGTTCTAGAGGGGTCTAGCATCACATAAATTATTGTATGGTGTATAATGATGTAAACTACAACCCATAGAGTTAATAAAAATCGCATAATGTGCTCCAAACAACTACGTCATTAAATATAAAATCACACATGATGTGTCGTCAACACCTTGTCAATAGAATTAAATAACCCTAAATATGTCGCACATGACATGCATTAGTAAACTTTATTAACGCACAATATGTCGCAAATAACTATGCATCGCTAAACTTAAATAATGCACAGTGTGTTGTAAACAAAAATGCGCCACTAAATGTGAATGACGCAAAATATGTCGCCAAAAGAAATGCGTCGATGAATGGAGATGATGCATTATGTGTCTTAAACATACATGCGACACTATATTTAAAATGACGCATATGTCACCAAAAGAAATGCGTCGATGAATGGAATGACTCATTATGTGTTCTAAACATACATGCAACACTATATTTAAAATGACGCATAATATGTCGCAAACAATTATGCATCACTAGACTTAAATGG